>APFE030089181.1:1905-24405 GCA_000404065.3 Pinus taeda
CTAAATTAGTTAAGGATGGCTTTTAATTCCACATTGGAGACTCAAGTGTACTAATCGATATCATGCATGTGAACACCTTGTTCAGTGCAAGAGACAAAGTGACCGCATTGGACGGTTCTTTTTTGGATAAGATCCACAATGAACCACAAGTATGTACTGTTTGGAACTTCCCATGGTGGAACACCAATACAAACTGTAAGATCGATCACCGAACATTTATCTTTTAGTCCACGTTGAGAGGAATTTATAGTTTGATCATTGAGTGGTATTTTTTAGGAAATCTCAATGATATCATAATGTTTAGACTTCTAGAATTATTGATATCAATGCTGCAATCTCAATGTGAAGATTGCACAAGAATCCCAAATGATCATCATCATCTTGATCCAAATGATGGCATCAATCGATCATGATGATGATGTACTCATTGAAAGAGTATTTTATTAATCACAAGCTTGTTGTAAAAGTACATAGAAGATCTTCATTATATAGCAATAGAGGAAGCCCAATGTTGGTTAAGGATAACAACGACAATTGGATAGATGCAAGTCCCTATGTGAGCTTACAACTCACCAAACTAGCTCATAGGGAAATGAAGCATTGGAAAATACAATCTCAAACACCCCCTTTAAGAAAAACATAGGGAGTAATAAAAGAAGAAAGGAAACAAAGGATGGGTCTCGACAACAAGGCTTGATTAGGTGCCCATGTACAAACTCTCATAAGTAGAGAAAGAGAGAAAAAAACGTAGGAAACCCGACCCCCTCCCCCCCAAAAGAGAGAAATATGTTAGTGCTCAAATTATCATGGAGCTAAAATTATAGATCCCCACATTGAATGGCAAGAACATAGGCCTACTCCAATCAAGAAGTACAAAATGTTGAATTACCAAAACAATGAAAATGGCAGTCGTGAAACCTGAATGAGGTTGGTCAATCTTTGAAGTAGGATTGTTATAAAGGCACAAGGGTGGAAAACACTGTCAACTTCTCCAAAAAATGCTTCAAAGAAACTAGGTGTTGGTAAGGAACCAGGATAAAGGCTTCAAACAAAAGCAGCACCATCAACCAACAAACAAACAATGTTGCATGTAAATATGGAAAATTTCATACAGCAACACTCCTAAAGTTGTATGAACACTGTCACCATTACACTTATCAAACACAAAGCAATGATAACAATATTTGTCACAATCTAATTAGCCCCCTAAAACACAACTGTGGAAGGAGCAAGAATCAATAGTCTTCATTGTCAGTAAATTCCCCCCTTGAAGCACAACTAAGGGAACAATGGCAATCAACAAAAAACAAATGATGCAACACAATGATATGAATTCTTCAAGCATTGGTGTAATTGATGCCATGACCATTCATCGATCCATCCACAATCGATCTTGATGGTTGGAATTGGTCCACTATTCATTATTTCACGTCTCTTCTGTAACGATATGAATGATGGAATACTAATTGACTAATAATGTTAATTCTTGGGTAATTTCTTTTGATGGGGTTCTGCATATGGTTTAATTTTTGCCTCTATGGACTTAATGTTGAGTGCCACAACATTTTCATCTGGAATGACATTAGCAACCATGCCAACTATTTATTTATCACAATCAATGGGAACATTTTCTTCAAGAACCTTACACTTGGATGTAGGTGATGAGGCAACAACATGATTGTATCCAAGAACTACTCTTGATGTCTGCACTACAAGATTAATATGAGTAACAATTCCTTGTCCATTCCTCCCAAGTCCTCCTCCGGTATATCCCATTTTACTCAGTAATTGGGATACAATACCAGCTGTATGCTTTTCAAAACTAAGTGTGATAAAGGCATGTGATGAATCACGATCATGATCATCATCAAGTTTTTGGCATTCAACATGAACTTTTGTGAAAGAAGGTGAGATTGGAAGCTCAACATATGCTATCTCCATCTTAAGTTTCTGCAGATGACTAACCTCTAATTCAAGTTCCTATTTAGTCTCTTGCAGCTTTTGAATGACCTCATCCTTCTCAATTAATTGTTGTGACAATGCATCATAATCTTGTCTCAAAAGTTGATATTGTTCCAACATTGTTTCTTTTAAACAATTAATTTCCATATCATGCTGTTTATTTTGCTCTTCCAGCTGCTTCTTCAAATCTGAGGCAGAAAAAGGCTCTTCCTCATTGAAGTCATCAAGGAGGTAAATCTTCTCTTGAAATTCATGTGCAAGCATCTGTAAATATTTTTCCATAGTTGATTCCAAATGGTCAACCTCAGCTATGGATGTTTGCAATCTATTATTAAGAGTTGCATTTTCTGCTTGCAAACCACTATCTGCAATTGAAAAACCTCTTTATAAAGTTCATCCGTTGCCGAAGTTCCTACAACCTTTTACCCATATTGAAGAAATTGGTGAATGTGTTTCCAGTGATCACAGAAATAAAAATTCTAGAAAGTAAAGTTGATGATTACAACAAAAAAAAATTGCTTGACACTTCTGATGAGGACACAAATAAGACCAAGTTGACAAATTAATTCAAAGAAAACTAACCACCAGTTGACAGATGAGCCAAAGAGACCCAATGAATCTATGCTTATATCAAAAGACAACTAGATTTGTGTCTAATAATTTCCCAATTACTTCAACTACTCAAAACAATACACTAACAACTGCATAAAAAACATACTTTGTACCGTATATAGAATTTATTACCAATTTTAAGGCCATACAAAATTCAAGTATCCCACAGTCCTTGTTGGGCTTTAACATATAGAATTGTTAAAGGATTTTTGGTCCATACATCACCTCCATTTCGGCATTTCCTCCCATGGCTGACAATTCGGTGAATGTAAATGCTTTTCGGACCAGATTGGGTGGTCGAAGTAAATGTGTTAGAAAACCTGCACAAATGAATCTAGCTAGTAAAGGTTGAACACACAGCTTTGCAGAGCAAAAGCACTAAAAGAATCGAAAGAATGGTTGATTTGGAAAATAGGTTACAATGCTCATGATATAGCATTACTAGGTGAAGATCCCAAGGTAATGCACCATAGTGGTGATCAATGAGAGGAATCAACACCTAGAGCAAGTTCTGGAGAGAACAAGCTAGTTGCAGAGTGAAAGGATGGGCAAATCAGAGAGTAAATCATGCATAAGAACTAGCGAGTTGCGGAGTTAAAGGAGAAGCAAATTAGGGAGTAAATCATGCAGAAGAACTAGCCAGTTGCAGAGTGAATGGAGGAGAAAATTAGGGAGTAAATCATGTAGAAAGGATCTTGCATGTAGTACCATGCTCTAACTAAGTGCCTGCATGTGCTAGTAAGGAAGGTCCTAGGTGTGCAGTACCTCCAACACCCGCCCAAACACCACAATGGGGAAAAATAGAAAATGGGCCCAGGAAACTAAGGCCAAAGGTCACCCAAAATACAGTGCAACTTGCACTAAAATTGAAGAAAGAGGGAAAACCTCGTGGCAAAACCGCCCCCTCAAAAGACAATGTAATCAAAAGAAAAGAGGAAGCAAAGACAGTTGCTAAGAAACTGTGTCCTTCACTCCAAGACGATCACGCAGAGAGTGAAAGTTCTGCTTAGTGAATGTCTTGGTGAAGATGTCTGCAGTTTGTTCTACTGAAGGACAAAACTGCAAATTAATGACCCAATCATGTACTAAGTCTCTGATGTAGTGCATATGGATCCTTATGTGCTTCGTCCACTTCCGTTGTACTAGATCCCTGCAAAATTTGAGAGTGCTTTGTTTGTCACATCAAATGATAGTGGGTTGGTGGAAATAGACGCCTAACTCAATGAAGAAGTGTTGTAGCCACAAAGCCTGAATGGTGATGTTGACTACTCCTCTGTACTCAACCTCAGTTGAAGGGAGAGCAATAATAGCCTGATTCTTGCTCGACCAATAGATAGGGCCAGACCCTAGACTAAGTGAATATCCGAAGGTGGAATTGCGATGAATGCTATCACTCGCCTAATCAAAATCTATGAAGCCAAGGAAATTCAATGCAGCGCCTACTGCATAGTGAATCCCAAAGGTGATGGTGCCCTGAACATATCGAAAGATGCACTTGGCAACTTTCCACTGTAGCTCATGCGGCTCCTGCATGTATCTGGAAATTGCCCCTACTGCATATGAGAGATTTGGTCTGGAGTGGGTGAGGTCTTGTAAGCTCCCCACTAGTTGTTGGTAGAGAGTACTGTCAACTAATGGAGTGTCAGCTCCATCCTCAAGGCGGACCCGAGACAGAAAAGGAGTCGGTGTTGGCTTACAATTAGTCATGTGAAATCTCTCGAGGAGATCCTATGTATAATTAGCCTAAGAGAGTTTGATGCCTATGTCATCTTGGCTAATCTCAAGACCAAGAAAGAAGTGTAATGGACCCATGTACGTCATCAAGAACCTATCATGAAAGGTCCTCTTGACTGCATCAATGGTTGAAGCTGAGGTACCAATGATCAGGAGATCATCCACATAAGATAAGAAGATATTCATGTGTCCTGGGCATGTAAACATTTGGATTAGAATTACATCTTTGGAAGTTTTGTGATAAGAGAAAAGAATCCATCTTCGCATACCAAGCTCTCGGGGCCTGCTTAAGGCCGTAGAGAGACTTCTTCAGTTTGCAAACCAAAGATGAATCCTGAATGAAACCATGTGGCTGCTCCAAGTAGATCTCCTCAGATAGGTCTCCGTGAAGAAAGGCATTCTTCACATCCATATGACATTGTACTTCCCACCCCTGGGCAGCCACAATGGCAAGTGCAAGGCGTATGGAATCCATCTTTGCTACTGGAGCAAAGATCGCATCATAATCAATGCCATGCACTTGCTGGAAGCCTTTGGCTACTAGCTTGGCTTTCTGTCTAGTGATTTGCCCATTTGCAACACTCTTGGTACTATAGACCCATTTGCATCAGACAAGTTTCCTTCTTAAAGGAAGGGGGACCAGATCCCAGGTTTGGTTCTCGAGGATGGAGTTGTACTCCTCTTGCATGGAAACTCCCAAGAGGGATGCCTACCAGCCTCAGCATAAGACTGCGGATAAGAAGACTGAACCAAATGGCAATGTGAGGATGGCGTTGGTTCAATGGAAATGAGGGCAAGACAAGGTTGAATAAACTCTGAGCTAGTCCTCTACGGATTAGAATTATCCCCCACAAGACCATTTCTAGTAGTTGAGTGGTCTTGTGCATATATGTCACTTAAGCTCCTTGTTCTCTGATTTATGATAGGGGAAGTTGATTCACTGTTGGAAGCCCGATCTGGGCTTGGATGTGGATCATCATATGCATGCAATGGATTTGTATTTACATCTGCATGCATTGGATTTGTATCTGAAGACTCTATCTCTGCATCTACATGCTCTACCTCGGCATGTGCATGCTATGTATCTACATCTGAGTGTACTGAGTCATCAGCTTGGTCATGAGGTAGATAAAAGGTGTATGCATGCAGCAATTGAGGTGCATGTGAGAGAATTTACTCAAATTGGACACTTCACTCAATGATGAGCTTGTCTATAGAAGAAATCAGGAGTCGATATCCCTTCACACCATTAGGGTATCCAACAAAGATGCACTCAATGCTATGTGGATCAAGAGCTTTCCTCTTTTCAAAGGGGATCCTGGCCCATGCTTGGGAGTCGAAAACACGAAAGCAGATGACCTCCGGTTTAGTGCCTCTCCAAGCCTCAAAGGAGGTCTAATCCTTGATAGATCTATGAGGAGATCTGTTTTGGATGTAGTTAGCACAATTAAGTGCTTCAGCCCATAGCTTATGAGGTAGTGACTTAGCATGCAACATGCATGAATCCATCTCTTTGATAGATCGGTTCTTTCTCTCAGCAAATCCGTTCTGTTGCGGAGTGTATGGAACTGTGTGCTGCAATTGTATGTCGGATTCAATGCAAAGATTCCAAAGTGCTGTGTTAACATATTCCCCCCCATTATCTGTACGGAGGGATTTGATCTTTCTCTTTGACTGTGTCTCAACTAATGCTTTGAAATCTTCAAAGTGTGCAAAAAACTTCAGATTTGGCCCTGAGAAGATACACCCAAGTATACCATGAGAAATCATCAATAAATGTAAGCACATACCTTGCTTTGTTGATGGAAGGATGAGGAAAAGGCCCCATGAGATCACTATGGTTCATATCTAGAGGAGAGGATGCTCTGTGAGTCTTGTCGGTGTCAAAATTTTCTCTAAGATGTTTGCTAAGGACACATCCTTCACAAACTCCTTTGGAGAAACCGATATTTGGCAAGCCTTCCACCATCTCATGCTTGCTTAGCTGATACATATACCTGTAATTTAAGTGACCAAACCTATTGTGCCAAAGCCTACTACTATCATCAACATGTGTAAGCAATAAGGAGGATTCAGATTCAATAAATTTAGAAAATGTATACAATCTAGCTCCATTGTTTACCTCACTGGTTGCAATTTTGGAGTTGCTATGTACGTCATATATGTTCATTGCATCTGGAGTGAATTCCACTCTCTTTCCAATATTGGAATGAGTGATTTGATAAACTGAAAGTAGTTTACCGAAAGTTTTGGAACATGAAGCACATCTTCAAAGCTTCCGTATAAAAGTTCCACTCTACCTTTTCTGGTGACCTCAATCGGTTAGTCATCTCCCATGAGGATGGGAGGTCCTTTGCATGCATCCAAAGAGGAATATACTTCATTTGCAGCAACCATATGATGTGATACACCAGAATCTATAATCCATGCATTAGCAGAAGAGTTAATTGCAACTAAAGAATGAAAATTGTTACCTTCCTCGTGTGGCGGATCCTTAGTGTTCTTCTTGGTGCCTTGAGGGATGCGGTCCCCAAGGTTATGATTATGAATGATTTCTTCCATTTGGTCAATTTGTTTCTTCATGAAAGAGGATTACGGATGGATTCCTTGGTGACAGTAGGTGCATTTTTCTCCTTTCTTCCCTTTCTCATTTATGGAGCCGGAGGAGTCATTGAAGGGTTTGGTGTACCCTTGCTTCTTTGGATGGGAATGCACTTTTCCCTTGTCTTTTTGCTACTGTTTTTTCTGATTTGAATCAGATCTTTGATTTTTATTATGGCTGCCATCATGCACAACAAGTGCATATGCTTTTGGAGGTTTGATTTTCCCCATGCCAATGAGTTTATCTTACTCAAAAGTGAGGGACTCCATGTACTCTTTAAGAGAAGGCATAATGTAGGATTTACCTATTGCACGCCTTATTGAATGAAATGTAGACACAAAGACGGAGTATTTTGGTCTGAGCTTTGAAATAATAGAGAGAACTTGGTGACTCTCCTCCTTGGATTTTTCAATTCCACAACCCTTGAGTTGCAACAATAGATCATTATATTTGGTGAAGAAGTCTTGAATACTATCATAGTTTCGTGGATCCAGTGAGAGTAGCTCAACTTCAAGAAGATGTCCTTTCATCTCATCCTATTTCCCGTAGAGTTCTTGAACCTTTTTTCAAATCTTATTGGGAGTACTGCAGGCAGATAGATGAAACTGCAACTCTGGGGAGATGCACATGCATATGGATCTGTGAGCCTCATCCATGCAATTGAGGTACTTGGATTTCTCTATGGATGAAGTGGGTTCCACTTCTGTAGCCATGGTAATCATGTACAACCCTTTCTAACAAAGGTATCGAGCCATTTGGTCCTTCCATTCGTGATAGTTGTAGGGTGTTAGGATTGATGCTTTGGAAAACTCCATTTTTCAGTTGATCTTCGATCTCCAAGCTGTAATACCTGCAAAATAAAGTATTGGTGGATCTTTTATCTAGCAACCTATGGACTCCGATACCATTTTAATCTGTTAGAAAACCTGCACAGATGAATCTAGCTAGTAAAGGTTGAACGCATAGCTTTGTAGAGAAAAAACACTAAAAGAATCGAAAGAACAAAAAAGAATCATTGATTCAGAAAATAGGTTACAATGCTCATGATATAGCATTACTAAGTGAAGATCCCAAGGTAATGCGCCATAGTGGTGATCAATGAGAGGACTCAACACCTACAACAAATTCCAGAGAGAACTAGCCAGTTGCAGAGTGAAAGGAGGAGGAAATCAAGGACTAAATCATGCAGAAGAACTAGACGGTTGTAGAGTGAAAGGAGGAGAAAATCAGGGAGTAAATCATGCAGAAAGGATCTTGCATGTAGTCCCATGCTCTTACTAAGTGTCTGCATGTGCCAGTAATGAAGGTCCTAGGTGTGTAGTACCTCCAACACTTGAAGTGTTACTCCTGCACAAGTTTTTAACAATAGGCATACTCCTCCATTGTGAAATCGTACCTTTAATCCAGTTCATAGAGTCAACAATCTTTCTCTCAAGGATTGATGCAGTTTTCTCAAAATACAATGTTTTCTCATAATTCAAAGGAAGAAAATATTATGAACGATTAGTGGAGACATGGCTCTCAGGAATGAGATAATCCAATCAGGAGAGGTTCCTACTTTGCGCCATATTCTTATGGTAGCAACAAAGATGACAACTCTCAAGTACTCTCACTAACAAGACCATCCAATGCTAATAATATGCATCAGAGAATCAACCATGGATGTCATCCAGATGACACCATCGTTGCACAACACAAAAAAAATGTTTCATTGGTAAATATGATCTCAAATTATCATCTTCTGCACCTTTACTCTTTGAATTAGGAGACATAGATTTCAATCTCCAAGTGAACAGAAGATCAAGCTCCAAAATGCGACTGCTGCAATTCCTCGATGTTTGCAAAGGTTCAATCGAAGAGCGATTTTCACAAGTTTGATAGAGAAAAAAGGGAACACTTTCATGGTGATGCTGTAGATGAGATAACTACTAGCTATATGCCCGAGACGAAGTGTTCAAAGGTAGTTTCTATCAACCTCAGGAAATAAAAATAAACAACACATTTTATGACAACATAACTTGATTTCCATGGAGGGGGAAATCAAGTTCAAAAAGACGTCTGGTGATGAAGACTGGAAACTGAGAGGTTATCAAAATAATGAAATGGAAATTGAGGCCATAAAGTTTTTAAATTTTGAAGTACATTGGTAGATAAACAATGCTCCTAACATGTGTTAGGAAAGGTTAAGATGAACATTGAAAATATTGAATCATTTATGGTGATTAAGAAATTTCTTAATAAAATGCATAATGAAGTGATGAGAATAAACAATAATAGAAATGAGTTATTGAGTGAGAGGCACATTTGATAGCCTAGTATGACCCAGATGTGTAAGTATGTCAAGTCCTCAAAAAATAATAAAAACATAAGCCAAAACATTCACTTGAATCTTAAATCCCTAATATGTTTAATAACTCTTTTATCATATATGTGAATTTGAAGGTATCATAAATTTACTTTTAACAATTTTTTTTACAACATCAAAACTCCAAATTAGGTAAAATTTTAAAAATCTTACTCTTCTCTCAAAGCAATATCATTTCTTAAATCAAAAGAAAAAAAGTTAATTCAACACAAAGAATCCAAAATAGTACTCCAAATCTTTTAATACATCTTTTAATTAAATATTTGTAAAATAAATCTTTAAAAGGAAAAACCATATATATTAATTTGATGTAGTTTTATTATAAATTTTGTTATCATCCTATGTAAAAAAACATCATTAAATCTAATTATTTGATATTAAATATTAGCATTAATATTATTAAATTTAATAACTTTAGATTAATCACATATTAAATTTTAAAATTTAATAACTTTGCATAATAGAATATTAATTTAATATAATATTTCATTTTGTTATATTATGGGGTAGATCTCAAGCAAACGTAAACATTTAACATGTAATGTTTAACATTTAAACATTTTTAATCTAATTATTATTATGTCTAAACATAATATAAATTTAAAATATAAAGAAGTTTACAAACACTAAAAAAAAGAGGTATGGTAAATAAATAAAAATATAAATAAACTAGAAGTATGGCAAATAAATACAACTTGTTTTTATACTTACTCCAGAGGTATGGTACGTAAATAAAAATATATATAAACTAGAGGTATGGTAAATAAATAAAACTTATTTTTATATTTACTCCATAGACCTCTTTATATTTACGAAAACTCAAAAAGAGGTTTTATTTAGGTGAAGTCTATGGAGGAAATACCATTTTAATACCATGGGCTAAATACCATGGGCCAAATACCATGGGCCAAATATCATATTTATATAAGAGGTATGGTAAATAAACAATTATAAAATAGGTATAAAGAGGTATGGTAAATAAATAAATATAAAAGAGGTATGGTAAATAAATAAACATATATCAAATAAGATTAAAAACCAACATCTAATTATATACCAAGCCAAAGGGACAAATACCATGGTAAATAAAAGAAGTATGGTAAATAAATACAAATATAAATAAACCAAACAAGAGGTTTATTTAGGTGAAGCCTATGAGCCAAATATCATGGGCCAAATTATTATTAATACCATGCAAAAAAACATTATTAACCCTAATATCAATATTATTATTATTATCAAATCTAATAATCATATTAATATTATTAAATTTAATAACTTTGGATTAATACAATATTATTTTTGTTATATTATAATACATGTTAGTATATCATGATATATATTAACTCTAGATATATATGGGAGTGAAGAATAAAGACACAAAGTGATAGATGTGCAAAGATAAGGGGAGTAACAAGAGAGAGATGGAGATAAATTGAAGGAGAGGGGAGAGGAGGAACTGAGAGAGAGAGAGAGGAGAGAGAGAGGTAGAGAAGGGTAAGAGAGGGAGAGGGAGACACAAAGATAGAGGGGGAGAGAGAGAAGGAGAGAGGGAGGGAGATAGTGAGAGGATTGGAGGGTGGAGAGAGAGAGAGAGAAAGAAAGATTGGGGAAGAGAGAGGGAGGTAGGAGAGAAAGGGAGAGAGAGAGGACTTGAGATAAAGGAGGAGAGGGATAGGGATATAGAGATGGATTTGGAGGGTGAGAGAGAGAGAGGAGAAGAAATACACAGAGAGTAAGAAGTAGAGAGAGAGAGGGAGTGACAAGGGAGAGATGGAGAAAGAGTGTGCATGTTTAGGGGTGAGATAAAGAGACAAAGAAGGAGAGAAAGAGAGAAGGGGGGAGATGAGGAGAGAGAAGGAGAGAGGGAGGGAAATAGTAACATAGTTGGGGGGGGGGGGGGGGGAGAGAGAGAGAGAGAGAGATGGGGGAAGAGAGAGAGAAGTAGGAGAGAAAGGGAGAGAGAGAGAAAGGGAGTGATATAGAGAGACAAAGGGAGATAAAGATATTGATGGAAGGTGAATAGAGGGCAGAAGAGAGATATGGAAAGAGGGAGGGAGAGACAGAGAGATTGGTAAATATGGAGTGGGAGAGTGTGTGCATTTGAGGGGGCGAGATAGAGGTACAAAGAAGGAGATATGGAGGGATATATCTATATATATATAGATTGAGGGGGGAGAGGGAAGAATATTTCTTGCACTAGATGCATTTATTTCAGTGTAGATCGCAATTTCTAATCCTATTTGATTTCTTGCACTAGATGCATTAATTTTAGTGTAGATGGTGATTTCTAATCCTATTTGATTGTTTGCACTAGATGCATTGATTTCAATGTAGATGTTGATTTCTAATTATATTCGATTGCTTGCACTAGATGTGTTGATTTCAATGTAAATGATTTCTAATCCTATTTGATTGCTTGCAATAAATGCATTAATTTCAGTGTAGATGGTGATTTCTAAACCTATTTGAATGATTGCACTGAATGCATTGATTTTATTGTATTTTGGTTTCTAATCCTATTTTTTTACTTACACTATTTGATTGTATATGCCAATTTCTAATCCTATTTGATTGCTTGCATTAGATGCATTGATTTAGGTGTAGAAGTTTTTTTTAATCTTATTTGATTGCTTACATTAGATGCATTTATTTCAATGTAGATGTTGATTTTCGATTTGATGTAATTAGATGTATGATGGTACATTAATTTTAAAGTGATTGGATTAATGGTGTGGATTGATTTTAGTGTAATAAAAAAACAATATTGGCAGTGTACATTAATTTTTGTGTTATAGTAATTCAACTTATTAAAGTTGGAGAGCAAGAGAGACACGGTATGATGTTTACTACAACAAATGGAGCTACATATTTAAATGGTTTACGATTTCAACTGTCCTTTTCATATAATCAATATGAAAAGATGACAAACTAACAAGGGTGACAATAAGAATAGTAGAATAAAATAGTTTGAGATTGATCACAATGAAGACTATTTGTAATTGACTACATTCTTATTATTTACATTTTCTATCATTCAACACTATTAGATTGTCGCTTTGCATTCAAAAATTTTATTTCATCATTTTTCATTATTAAATTTATTAACAATATTTATCATCTCAACAAACTGAGGTAACTAAGCAAATTTAAAATTAAAATGATCATATTAATATCAAACATATTTAGCATATTCAAAACGATTATATTAATATTACATGCATTTACATATTATTAATAAAATTAATCATATCTTCGATAGATTTTCCTTGGCCGCACACGACTAAAACCAAACTAGATCCATCTTAACTCCAGATCTATCAAGCATTGAGAGGGATCAAAAATCTCCAGGTGCAAACTTTTTCTCAAGTTTTACACTAAAAAATGAGGTTTGCACCTTGAGGGATTTGATCCATCTTGCTGCTTGATAGATTCGGAGTTAAGATGGATATAGGCTGGTTATAAGAGAATACATCAACATAGTAAGTGGATCATTGCAAAATAAAGTATGAAAAACTAGAAAATTGTGGATAGCAGAAACAAATCAACAACTAGAAGAAGTGAATATGATAGAGTTAATGAGAAAATTGAACATCAAAGCATAGTTTCTTGAATTTTTTTATGGAAGTAAGGTAAGTGGACAATAACAAACTAGAGTTTGGGATCTAAGAGGAAGAAGAATTGCAATATATGCACGTGCAATTGAAAATGCTAGACAACATGATGGAAGGTATAGCTAGTAGAAGTAGTTGGAAGAGTAATGAATAAGAGTCCATGAATTGTTTTCACCATGGGAGTGATCTGATGCAGGAGCATTTCTCAACAAGGCCTAGGAGGCCTTACCACATTTACCAAAGGGAGTGGGTTCCCTTCATTTAATTTTATTTAATTTAATGTAACAAAGTTAGGAATTTGATTCTTTAAATGCAATAGGGATTGACTATGGAGATGAGAGATTATTTCCTCATCGACATGTAATACACTATTTAAGGTGATTTTCTGAGTGATTTAGAAGTTTTAAGCTAGATTATATATTTTCTATGTATGGCATATTAGCTCGACCTTTAGAGGATTTTCACAAATCACTCTATTTTATATAGACAAGGTTGTAATGACTAGAATGGGATAGGAGAATAGAGAAGAGATATAACAAGAAAGCAAAGAGAGACTAAGGAATGAGAAAGTGAAGAAAAAGGGCCAATTAATTTAGCAATAAGGCAAATTTGTATAAACTAAAATGTTTCTAAGAAATTTAAGGTGTAAATATATTCACAAATATATGTTGGACAAAGTATGTGTGAAAGAATTCTTAGTATTTAGTGTTAAATAGGAAGATTGAACAATTCTTATGATTATGTAGTCTTTCTTTTCATATTGAGTTAATAAATTTATGCTATTCGTTGTTTAATATATGAATTGAATGCATACAAAATTAATTTTGTGTTTTCAAAAGGATCATTTCTCGCAGTTAAATTAACTTTGTCCAAGATCACAGAGTCTATGGTTAGAAGATGAAGTTTTTGAGTTATCGAAATATGTGATGTGGTGTATAAGTTTATAAAGGTTAGATTTAGAGAACATCCATTTATATACTAGATCTATTAATAGATGGAGACATGAATCATTCTATTGAGGGAAGTGTGTCAATCTGGCTGGTAACATATTTGGGTTAAATTATAGTGCAAGCAATGGACTATAATTGAATTTGGATTCAAAGAGGAGTGTACACACAACAATTTCCCAAAGTGTATAAAGTCTCATGGAGTATCCAACTATCAAGTGAGTTTGAAGTGATGTACAGGGTCATAACTCCTGATCCCTAGATTAAAGAGTCAACATAGACATTGAGGAGAATTAACCCTTGGAAACCATGTATAAAATTTATGTAGTTAAATGGAGTATCTGGTGGTTTAACTAAAGGGGAAGTGAAATGAGGTTTGGATCCCAAATCAAGTGTTATTCAACTCATATCATATTCAGTAATCCAAACAAGAGTGAAGCAAGGAAAAGGGGCAGATTACTTAGATCCCGGGTCGAAGTCTAATTTATCCAAGTAGTATTATATTTTGCGTGGACACGATCTAAGACATAACACAATTTTCTAGGATAGGAGTAGATCTAGGCCTATAAGTTATCTAGTTGCAAGAATATATGGGGGCACGCTATCACCTCCAGATATGTGAAATTAATTTGGGGTTTGAACAAGTTTAGTTACAATGGGGAAAATTTGACATTCCAAGCTAGAAGAGTTAAATTCCTTTTGAGTTAGACCTTGATTCTAGCCCTTAGCCATATGACTCGATACAAATTAGTGCACGAGAGATAAGGCTATAAATATAAGGTTTTGTGCATACTTGATAAAGAACATAGTTTGCTTGTCTTTGAAATGACAATGTTGAGCAAATGAGAAAAGGTTGATCCGTAGTTGTGATTCAAAGAGAATTGTGGAATTCTCACACATCGAATTTGAAGGAGAGTTAGGGTAATTGAAAACAAAATTATGAATCGGGCCACCATGTTTATAGAGAAGTGGGTACATTTGGCATCAACCATTTATTGCAATCAATCACAAGTCCACATATTATATGATAACATCTAAGCATAGTAATGCATATGGAACTAGACATAGTGAAATACATAAGATATATTTAACATTAGACATAAGTAATCCACGAAAGAAATATATAGTAGGTATACACAAAAATATAAGTAACATTCAGTATTGAATTACATAATTATGGTAAATTTCTTTTGAATTTAACACCAATTGGTTGCAAACCTCATACATTCCACTAAGCCATAGATTGTGTTGCTCTAGAACCCTTAGTAATGGGTCAAGGCCTAGGTAGGTAAAGTTCAATAGTTAGACCAAATTAGACATTTATTACAACCAATTTAACATTTTCATTCAAGGAAGGCCTCTAAGTCTTTTCACTACAAAAATGACAAAACATTGCTCCTCAAATACACAATTGTTCCTATAGGAGTCCTTAGCATTCCCATATGTTTTAAATGTCATACTAACATTGATAAGTCAAAAATTCCATAATTATCTCATGAAATTCACTCAATTATGTATCAATTAGCATGCTCAAAACATTCTTACAACCAAACATAAATCCATAGATTATATGACACAACATATAAACATATGAATGTATATGGCATTAGACATAATGGTTTACATATGAATTATTTAGGACTAAACACAAGTAATTCACAAAAGACATACATAGTAGGTATATACAAGAATAAAAACAACATCTAGTATTTTTTTTTGTATCCAGAGGAATCAACAACTGGGCTAGTATGGTCAGAGAATGGTTTCTGGCTGTTACTACTATAACCTATGGGGCCTATAAGAGTTGTTTTATGGAGCCTATGACCTATCCTCCTCTTTGTAGAATGGATTACATCCTCAAGAATTGAAACTTGGATTTCTTTCTCACAAGTCTTCATTTTCATGGCAATCACCAACACCAAGAACAACAATATATCATATTTAATCACATAATTATGGTAAATTTCTCTTTTATTTAAAAATAATAATAATTTGCAATCAATATAATTACTAATAATTTAAAATAAAATTATAATGTGAAATGTGAATCATTTAATCTATATAATTAAATTAATTTATTGTATCAATAAAAAAAATCACATAAATTAATATATTCCTATAAACATTCAACTTACATGAAATCACACAACCAAAATCTATTGGAATAAAAAGCACTAAAGTAACGTTGGTTCCCTTCATGTTCCAAAGATAGAGCTTTCAATAAAATAGAATATTCATATATGTTCCAATGCAACACATAATTCTTATGTTAAGAACTAAGGCTACGATCACTATGGCGATAATGTTGATTAAAGGAATGTACTTTTGACAGGGTAGAGAAGGTAATTTTTGCCGGAGAACCTTTCTACCAATTCAGCATGAGAATTGAGAAAAAAAATCAAATTTCATTGGTTGGTCGATTATGATTAATCAACTTTCTTTATGGTAACTTTTCACTTTTCACTTTAATCCTATTAGATGTGTCTTAGATTTGGGTTACGACTCTGCTTTTTGCACATGTGGAAAATCAAACTTGTAACCTCAGAAAGAAAAAATAACACCTGCAAACCTCAAACCCTCTACATTTATTATTTATTTTAATTAATTAATTATAATTATTTAATTAAAAAAAAATAATTAAATATTATTTTTCCATTTTCAATGAAATACAATATTGAGTTGAATTAAACATTATTTTAATTGATTTAATTTCATTACATTATTTATTGATTTAATTTCATGATTGTTAAATTAGAGTTTTATTATTTAATTTATTTTTTAATTATATAAATAATTTAATATATATTATACTAAAATTTATTATACTATTAGAAATTTATATGGTTATACTATTTTTTATAAGAGCGAGATTGCATGGTCAAATTCTGGAAATATTGGAAATAACTTCCATATATTTTCAAATTTTTAATAAAGTTTTCATTATATTATATGTGGTTGGACGCTTTCACAATTATTCATATTGTTGTTGGAATTGTGTAATATTTGTGATTCATTCAGTGTTTGGGATGGTAACACCATCCATCATCAAGGACTAAAGAGCTTTAGTTATCTTGAATTAAGATTATTTTAATTGATTTAATTTTATTAACAATATTATCTTTAGATTATTTAATTGATTAAAAATTTTATTAATAAAAAATATTTTCTATTATTTATAATTAATTGTTTATTATTTTTGAATTACATAGACTATTTTATTATTTATTATATCAAAATTTACATCATTAAATAAAATAAAATGAAACACAAATTTTTCCAAAATGAGAAAATGTGATACAACATAGTATAAAACAAAATTTGCATGATCACATTCCATAAAACATTTCTAATATAATTTTAAAGTCTATGGTTGTATTCCAAATAAACTTTGATTTAAAAAAAATGTTGTACATTATTTTTGTAAATTGCTTGATCATATTTTAGAAAACATTTCCAATTTGATTTTAAAGCCTATGACTGTATGGAAAAAAAATGCCTCCAGGTATTAGGCATTTGGTAATAGGTTGACCACCTATTACTTTGGTCAAACATGTAAACAAGGTAAATGATGTTGAATTATAAGTAACTAAATACCTCAATATACCAATCACTGGAATCTAAATTGGCCCAATTCTAAACCTTAATACTAACTTGAATTTAATATTTTTACTTTGATTTAATTACATTTAAACTAAGTGGTAGCCACTAGCTACTATGTAGCCCTTGTTAAATCACATAATATTTAAGTGGCAAGCTTATATATAGTATATACACAATCTTTTTGCCAATGTTTTGGCTTTGTTTTCATACACTGAGACAAAGCTTATCATTGATCCCAGAGCATACAAAGGGATAACTACAAACCCATGGTGTTGAGGAGCTCAAGACCATCAATGATTTAAAGTTGACAATCTTTTTGCCAGTGCTTTGGCTTTGTTTTCATACACTAAGACAAAGCTTATCATTGATCCTAGAGCATACAAATGGATAACTACAGACCCATGTTCAATCATGGTCGAGCCCATTTCCCAACTTGTTGGCTTTGTTTCCCACTTGGTGGCTTGGAGTATTAACTTGTGGTCTAAGAAACCATGACCCAAGGGCATTGAGCTATCAAAATAATTCAAACACACTTTCGGCACGCCACAAAAACACTCAACATGACTATATTTATGATTGATCCCAAAGGAGGGCACATACACATGGCTTCTTCTGAGGAAAGGAACATTCCATAGAGAGGGCAAGTGAAGGCAGCCATAGTATCTTCAATTCTCCACAACATCAAGTCTTGCTTCATTTCCCTCTGACTCTCCTAAACAACTTCAAGTCTTGCTTTACATTTCTCTCTGACTCTCCACCACGTCATCGTATCACTGATCCAAATCCTACTACTCCTCCTCCTCCTCCTCTGTTAAATGTAATGATCCAACTCCTACTGCTCCTCCTCCTCCTCCTGTTAAATGTAATAATCCAACTCCTACTGCTCCTCTTCTTGTTAAATGTAATGGGGCAGTACATCGCTAAAACTGTGTAATGTAATGAGGCAGTACATCGCTAAAACTATCTAGCATGTCATTGCATGTTATTTAGTCTCTTATTTTCCATGACAAATTTTTGTAGCCTCTAATTATAAGTCTTCTTTTCTGTACTTCGTAATAAAAGGACTCACTGTGTTACTTACGAAAGCTTCATTCCAGTATTTGTTGTTATATGTAATATATGGTAATATATCATTGGTGCTAAGATTGAAGAGTAGGTTTCAATGATTTTTTACTTGTTTAAAGAGTGAATAGGGTCAAACCAAATTTGGGCGACCCTACGAAGAAATAACACGAATTTAATGAACACAAATTTCTACGTTCTAATCAATGTGTTGGCTTTAAATGTAATTTTGGTACCCTCCATCCATCATGAATTATGGTTAGATAATAGTGCGAATTATGGTTAGATAATAGTATTGAGTTGGAGTATTGCAATTTTAACCACTAGATTTGGGATAAATCATCTCCATAAATAGTTTCCTTTCCTTGATCAAAGTTTTATTATATTAAATCAATATTTTTTTTTGTTTTTTTATTTTTTATCATTTTATGTTTTTTATTTTTGTTTTATATTAATTTATAAAATTGATAGATTATAGTAAATGGTGAGTATTTCTAAAATATTTTTTTGTTTTATATTAATTTATAAAGTTGATAGATTATAGTAAATAGTGGGTATGGTTGAGATATTAACTTGAGATTTTAAAATGAGTTTTATTTTTTAACAGTTGTTTTTTTGTATGTATGGAAATAAGTTACCTAATTATTTTAGGTAGGATAGATTTCTTTGAAAATTATAGATTTGGATAATGGTTAATAATATTATCTTATAATCACTTGGATCCGTGTCTTAATTTTCCATTCGCCACTCATTAATGCATTCAATTCTAACATGATTTCGGCTACCATCTGGTAGCAATGTGAAAGGGATTCATATGATCTTATGCACACTGACAACATTCTTTCTTAGAAGATTGATTTCACCCTCCTCACCTACACCATCGTGATGGTTCTTCTCCTGTCCGACATCACATGCCACTTAATGATCCCTTCCATCTTAATTCCTCTACTCCATCAACAATCTCCTCATTCCTCAATGCAACTTTTTGAAACCAAAGATAGTTGGCCATACCAAGCACCCAATGTTGTTGTTATCCAAAGTCATCCCCCCAACATTCTTGTTTTCCTACAAGTAGCCATAGTGAGAGAATGTGGTTGTGTTCATCATGTTGGCAGGTGGAGAGGGTGCCCTCCCAATTCTCCTTGGTGCAATGCCCACCTAGTTCTCTTCGACCTAGATATTCTAAAACATATTAGATGAAGATTTGCCACCATAGAAGTTGTCGAGAGGCGAAGAATTGGGGATGAGCTTTGGGCCATCCACAATGTTCTGGTGAGGTAGCTTGGGCACTATGACCCAACTCACACCCATGCTGAATGCTATGTAGTTGAGGCCAACGCTTATGCCATTTATATCATAACTGTGTTCTTTCGCCTCTCGCAAAGCATTGGGTTCGATTACCCTTCCAATGTATCTTCCTCAACCTCTTCTAGTGCTCCAAACATGTCTTCAAAGCAACAACCTCTTGATGTGCTCTCTCATCAAATCTTATCTCCCTCCCATTCTATCATTTTTGCAAGTGACAGTCGTGAAAGAGGCAAACTTGAGCAATAGTTTATGGTGACTAGGGAGGGCATTTATTAGACTCCTCTTGAAAGGAAACCTCCCCCTCATAGCCACAACACCTATGGCTACGTCATTGTCAAGTAAACACCTGATATGGAAAATGAAGGTGATAAAGTTGATGGCACTCAAGCTGAGCATGCATCTTTTGAGCCAAAGGAAAATGTATAACATGATCATATCATCCCACTCTCTAGTTTTTTCTATCTTTTTTCTTTGTTATTCCCTCTTCCAGTCTTAAATGCAGGTTCATGACACATATATGACTATAAAATGGTTTATTTTTTGTTTTTTTATATGCACTAGGACTTAAAATCAAGCCATTCTTTTTGCTCAGTAGCCTTTCTAGTTTCCCCTATAGGGGTAGAAGGCAGGGTTCAGTCACCTGAACCTAGATGGATTCTTTGAATGTACTCTATGTAGAATTTTTTTGCTAATATAATACTCTATACTTTCCTACAAAAAAAATATATTATCTTATAATACATTTTTCACATTAGAAAATATTTCTAAAATCAAAGTTAAAATTATAATTTTTAAACAATGAATAAAATGTTATTAAAAATATCTTCAAGTAGTTACTATTTTTAAGATATTAAAAATTTGATAGTATATATTCTTTTGTGTTTGGGGCATGTACCATGGGATCATCATAGATTTTAGATGGAAAACTAAAATATATTATGTTTGGAGTCTTTCATATTTTTCTCAACAACGCGGAATAAGATTATGATATCCAACAAGGACTCAAAATTACCTACGCAATTAGCGTCCAATCAATTATAGCAATTGCAGATTGAGAATTCATTTTAATCATATGGTCCAGAATTCAATGGTAGAAGATTAGCCGAGGCTTCAATGCTACCTTGAAGTAAGCAAGAAGGTATCTTCTTGTGCTCCATGAATTCCTATCATGTCTTAAGTAAAACAACCAAACAATAGTTTGGTCAACAAACTATGGATCTAGTTTAAAAAGCGGGTATTTTGTGATTAATGGCACATTACAAGAATCAATCCTCTAATTTATTAGTTCTTACTATGACACATTTATCATCCTTAAATTTTCGCATGGAAACCTTGATTGATGTCATAGATGGTCACATAGTGCACATTTTAGACCTCATCAAACATACATTGTATTTTGTGAAGCAATATGAGCCTATCAACCACATGCTTTAAGCATTGTTTGTTATTTCTTATCATTCAATGGTGTTTCTTCCTCGAGGTCATTGTGTGATAATAATAATTATACTAGGTAGGCACAAGAGGAATGTCCAGTCTCACATCTAGGTAACTATTTATTTATTTATTTACTTTTTTTTGTTTGTTTGTGGTTTCAATTTTTTTGGGGGCTTAACTTTTTTTGAAGGTATCCTCCACCCTAGTGGACTTTGATTCTATAGAACCATCATAATTTCCTGATTTGTATTATTTGTAAAATTTAAGATATACATAAGAATGTGAATCTATCTCATTGGTAACATTTGAGTGTTGATGATTTAAGGGTAATAGTAAGTGGGTGCATCACATTTTCTTTGCTAAAAAAATTGGAAATTCAACACATCAAATAGACTCCAAAAAGTTTCAAGAAAATAATTATGCCCTCACAAACTATGAGGAACTCTACATTCAAATGTGTGCTTAATGTTCAATCTTATTCCCAAATTTAATAAACTAAAATTTCAAATTACAACATTAATAACAAAAATTATAAGATTATTACTCGAATTAAAGAAATAGTTAACAAAATATTAAAGTGATATGTAACTTTCTTCATAATTTGAATTTAAATATATATAATACTGATTAGTTCACTAATCAATATATAAACCAAAAAATTAAAACACTACATACAAGTTTCCAAAATATTACTAATTATTATGTTCTTTCATATATTTTAAAATAATTAAAACTTATTTGAAATTAATAATTATTATAATTAGTTTTTTTTTTTTTTTTTCTCAAATATTATAAAAATAAAAATGATGTACTAAACATTATTGTAATAAATGTAAAAATATACCATAAAAAGTTGACGTAATTTTATAATTCTATATATCATAACAAATTTTTAATTATATAAGTCTATCTAAGTGAAAAACATTCCCTTATAACAAACTTTTAATTATATAAGTCTATCTAAGTAAGTGAAAAACATTCCCTTATTTTGTTTATTGTGAAAATGACTTAACATTAAAATATTAGGAGAAATATTTATTTTGAAAGAGATTTTTTAATGTGGTTTATGGTGTGAAAATGACTTAGCACTAAAATATTAGGAGAAATATTTATTTTGTTTTTAAAATGATGTAAACCATAAAATTAAAATCTCAAATGTATAATTAATATTTTTATTAATTTAATTGATTTAAAAAATACAGATGGGGAAAAATTATAAAAACGCTGTTTTCCTCTATGTTAGTTTCTAGTTAAATAATT
>APFE030089181.1:29405-52229 GCA_000404065.3 Pinus taeda
GGTTCCCTGTTTGATATAACTATCTTAGGTATGCTATGAAGCTTAAAAAATTCCTTCATAAAGATATTGTCTACAAAAAAACATGTTCTATGTTAAAATACCCACCATGCAACATTTATCCTAAGTCAAGCACCCCCCGGCTCATTTCACTTCATATTTACTTTTATTAATATATACAAAATCCCTGAAAAAACCCAATTTCCCGTATATATTTAATTTCTATGTGTAAATTAACCCCACCCCTTAGTTTAATTATAAACTAAATTACTACCCATATCCCAAAAAAATATATTAATAACCCCGCCTTAGCCCTTAATCCCACATTAGAGTGCCCCGATGAGATTAAAGGTTAAGATAATCTCATACCGCCATGACTAGGCCCATGCCCCCCCCCGAAAACTTAATGGTTAAATCACCGCGCAACTCCCATCTCCCGACCACCGTTGATCATCCCTCCTTTACATCCAATGCCTCTCATACATATTAGGCTTATCTGATGTCCGAACTTTACCTGCTCGATGAGGCGGTTTTCCCCTTGGCCCCCAGCACTACGTGTCAAGCGCTGAATGGAATCAGGCGGCCCCTCCCGAATACTGCCTGCACCACAAAAGCAGTGCGATGGACCTCCCAAACTGCTTCCCCTTTCCAACCGAAAATTGCCATTGTCCATCCATTAGTGAAAACTCGCCAAATTAATCGTTTTCCTATAAAATCTTGATTACCCATCTTTTCGCGCGTTTGGATTTGAGAACTCAGAGCGTCGTTGCAACTCCTACAATCTGTCGAAATAGCTCACAAACCTACACAATTGCTCCACAAAAGCTACAGACAGTCTGACACAGTCATCCATCCGTACCAGAGCCATACAGACCCATGCGAACCTCCGTCAACTACCAGTTATAGTCAAATTCACCCAATTTCAGGTATTTAATCGTGGAAAACCCACCGAGTCGTCCAATTCCAGTAAATTTTCCTCATAACACTTTAAATTAAGTGGAAAATAATCAGATTTATTTTGTTTTCTACACTTTGAACCAAAACCATTTGCAAGAACATTGTTTCCCTAAAAACCTAAAATTACCCCCCATACTCAAATCCACAAGAACTGAGTATGGCTGCCCCAATTGCTATGGATGTGAGACCCATCTCTACAACCCATTTAGACCTAGAACACCTTCCCCTAGCTGATAAAGATTTCCAGATAAAAGATACCACTGTCATAGAGCTCTTGCTCAAAGTATATTTCCAAAGTAGGGACAAGTTCCTGAACCATGCTGATGAAATTAGCCTTTGGGAGTCAAATTTTCCCAAGTACCAGCTCCCCCAAGTCCACATTTTTCCTGAAATTGTGCATATGTGCTATGCTTGTTATGTCCCAAGTCATAGAACCATCATGTCTCATGACTAGAAGGTCCTTTTCACCATCGCTATGAAATGTTGCAGCTCCAACCAGGGCCAAGCCTAACTCCCCTCTCAATTAGAGATCTATTGGGCTTATATTCCAAACTCAGCTCTACAAAATTGGCCCAATTGCTCCAAACCTTCATCAAAGTAGAGAAGCACATCCCTAACGTCCCCCTTCACATGTAGTAGCTATATTTCCCCTTGGGGCTGAAATATTGTAGCCATGATATATTATGTTTCGGGTTACTCCACAAGTGAGTACATTGATGAAATTATCCTGGCTTTCATGTCCATCTATACCCCAGGGTAGCCTCCTACAACCATCTATGACTTTTCCACATTCATAGCCGACACAATGCATGAGCAGTTCATAAGAATGGGAAATGAAAGGGTTTTCGAATACTCCTCAATTTTATACCATATGTTCTTATATTATCAATCAGAGAAATTCCCATTCACCCTCCAAAAACTGGACACCAAGGGTCAACCCAGGTCAGTCATTTGTTGGACCCCATTAGTCCACGAGTATCGATCTCCATACTCTTATTCAGACTTCATTTACCTATTTGTACATCCAGTTATGACAATGTTGACTAGAAACCCTCCTCTAAGAACCAGTCTAGAAATAAAGAGAGTCCTTCAACTGTCAAAGTAGACCAAATTGGGTGACTGTTACCTTTACCAGAAGCACACAAAAATCAGGATATATGGTTGCATGCTTGCAGCATATAAGTTGCCAAGATACCTCCCTATGAGGTTGTTTGCATTAGAATACTATAGGAAAATTATCAATGCAGATGAGGTAAACTTCGTCAATGCCAAGAAGAAGGCCAATTTCAAAATAAAAGACCAACTAGGCCCCTTCATATGCAACTCTAGAGATGGTGGAAAAGAGGCGGATTTGATACTACATAATATGAAGTTCCAGATAAGTTTTGTCTGGAGATATGATCCTTTGGAATTTATCACGAACAAGAGACAAAAGGTCAAGCTAGGAACTTTCATCCACCATCCCATACCTGAAATAGAAGCATATGCAAACCAAACAAAATGGGTGGAAGGTACCCTAGTAGACCAGGACAGCACCAGAATAGATGTAGAGAATGCTCTCATTGATTTAGACAAGCAGCTTAATGACAACTCTTTTCTGCAAGTACCAGAAGAACCAGAGACTGCTATGAGTATTCCTGCAATCATGCAAACTCCTCAGAATGAGGAGAAGATCCCAAAAAGAAACAGAGAAGGAGCGTCCACTTTAGGAATGGCGACCTCTGATTTACAGCGGGAATCAAACAAGAGGCAAAGGCTAAATCCACCCTCTGAGCAAGAATGTACTAAAGACTCAGCTGAGGTCACCAATACAAAAGCAGAAAGAAGTAGGCCTATCACTCCATCTGGAGGAATACAAGAGCTTTCCACATCACAAACTCAGATGTTGGAAAGGTAGCTCAGTGTTGAAGTATCTTCCTTTAGAATGCCTGCTGACAAAGACCAAGATATCAAGGAAATATATAAAGAAATCAAGGCCAGAAATGAGAGGCTTATTAAGGAGGGGAAGCTGCAGATAACCTTTGTGAATCCTACAACCCAACAACCAAAGACAACATCAGATTTCAAAAGGGTAGATTTTGAAGTGCTGGCAAGGGATATTAATTCCATAGACCAGATTGAATTGTATAAATAGGCTGAAGAGATGATATACTCCACCTTGACAGGTAAAGCCATAGCTGCCCACCAGCTACAGAACTCTTTGAACAACATCTCAACTCAATTCCAGTTAGAGAGGGCCTCATCACAGGCTAAGGATACTAGGATCAAGTCCTCAGAGGACTTAGTAATTGAATTGGGACATGATCCCAAGGATATAAAAGCTACAGAAAAACTTATTAAAAAGAAGAATGATGACATAGCTGCATTGAAGAAAAAACTAACACTACCTTAGCTACAACATCCACAAACACTGGAAGTCCTAGAAGCCCAACAGGGGCATGAAGAACTCATGGACTTACTCTTGAAATTAAACGATCAACTAAAAGAGACTGAAAGGGAATTAGATGCTCTGATCCAATTAAAACAGGCAGATGTGGCCACCTCTTCAACAAATGTTATCCCCACAATCTCTATAGCAGTGCCATCCACACTAGCAGCATCTTTGGTACCTACAGCTCCACTTGTAACGACCTTTCCAGCAACAATAGAATCTACATCAACAACAGGTGCATCAAGAGAGAAAACAACAGAACTTGTGAAAGCCATGGAAGAAATGACCATCCAGGCTACAGATATGAAAAGGCTAAATAAAAAGTTGGCAAAGTTAGAAATTGGTTGCAAACTAGCCCAAGTCAAGCAAAAAGAAGAAACACAAAAGGCATAGAGAATAGGTGAGAGAATCAAAATCCTAGAGAAGGATTTAACACTGGAAAAAACACTTGGACAAACCAAGGAAATGCTATGGGCCAATATCATTGACTCTGTCAATGATATTTGGCCATCAATCCAGGTTATTTTTGAGCTAACAGAGCTAGTAAAGGTAGCTACTGAAGCTATCCAGAAAGTAAAGGAGGAGTTGGGAAATAAGCCAGAGGATGCAAATAGACTCATCCACTTCCTCAAAAGTAAGAATAGATATGAGCTCCAAGAGCTAAATATAGAAGACATGACTGCTGCCATTTTAGAAATAAGGAAGGTCCTTTCCAAAAGGAACCTTGTGCTTAATTTGGAAGAAAAGTGCCACAATATGTAGGTAGCTATTCATAGGTTCATGGCTAAATTTCAGATTTTGAGGGAGAAAGGTCTGCCCAGTCCTATGGTCATCAATGACAAACTCATGACACAGTTGGACTATGGTGATAGACTTAGAAAATTGGCTAAGGAACAAGCCAGTTCTTCATCCATTAAAGCCCTGCCAACAGGCAAAGTATTATATGACACATTTGAGAACCTTTTTTTTCCTTCAGCATGAGGTAAAACATTTGTTCCCCACCAAGCCCAATTTTGCAAAGTATACTGAGGCTGATGAAATCTATATGAGAATGGTGAATGTGAAATTACCAGATGCAGAATGATGGGAGAAAATGACAGATTTACTGTGATAAATAAACAGTTGAAAGTTGTTGCACAGTAAAAATGAAGGCAACAGGGTGAAATAGGTAAAAACAACACAATAGGGTCAAAGAGTATTAGGGTTAAAGAGTATCAGTTGAAAGATGAAAGTAAAGAAGACTCCAGCATGAAACTCCACAAATGTAAGCTAGCATAAAGGGCTACACCTCAACCATAAAGGCCAATACAACCATAATAAAAGGTACAACAAGAAACAATTCATTAGTTGTCTCTATCTTCTTGCAAGAAGATATTTGTATTTCCTAAAATAAATGTCAAGTTGTTTTGAGATATTTTGTAATAATTTTTTTGTATATATACTTCATAATTTGAAGTATGTAGGGTGGATTCTTAGACATTTCTATAGTTTTCTTGATCAAAGACTGTAAGCTATTGTGTCACTATTGGACCAACAAGCTGAATTATTTAATAAAGAAAAGACATTTCACTGGAGTCATGTGTAGTGCAAAATATAGACAAGTATCTTCATTGTGTTGTCAATTTTCATTAAAAAGTTTTTCCATAATCTTAAATGTATCTGAAATCTAAATGCTTTAATATGTAATGATATCTCAGAACTTGCTTCATTGCACTCTATTTTGACTATTAGGCATTTTGTATGTTTTCTGCTAAAATTATATAACTTAAGAAATTCTTAATTGCTCCTTAGTTTAGGTATCTTCCCTCCAGTCTATAGTAAATGATTCTTAATTGCCCTTTTCTCATGATCATCCTCTGTTCCTCCTTTTAGTCCCGGTTTGAGGATTCTTAAGTGCCCTCTCACCCTCGTTAAGATCATTTCACTCATTCGACTTGAAAACATGTGTTTCACTCTGCTAGCTTGCCCATTGAACACTCCCTTTAATGATTAATCCCAGTTCTATTGCCCTTCTTTGACTCCATAGCCCAATAGCTAGAGACACCATTCTGTCCATCTGTTTAAGGATCCCTTCATCCAACTTCCAATACAAATCCAAAACCCCCTGAACTTTAAGAACTAGCCTAAAATTACAGCAAATAAAGCTAAAACATATAGAGAGAGCCCTCTCTGAGTCATAGGTTGGCTAGAGCCTCTACTTAAAATATTGGTTTGTAGTTACCTCAGACTTTTCCTTCTGATAAATTCTAGGGAAAATTCTGAGTGATAACACCATGGATTCGTGTATTATTAGATGCCTATTCGTGTATCATTATGCATGAACATCAGATATATCATATATGAATATGTATATGTATATTATTGATTTGCAGGTCTCCTAACGATGTTGTTCTAGTCCTTGGACTGACTTATAAAGAATATACCCATCACTCCTTGTTTTTCTTTCATGCTTTAGGGGCATCTCTTACATAGTATTTTGTCATACCTCCTGTTTACTTCATGTTCCATATCCCAAAGTGCCAAAACATTGACAACTATTCCATATCATGATATACATAACAAAACTCCCTAAAGAATCAAAGGAAAATTATCCTGAGTTGAATCTGAAGAGGGTTAACAAAAAAACCTATTTTTTAGGGCCAACGCATTTTGCTACACTGCCTACCCATGCAAATGACAAGTTCACTATTCTACCCTAGCAGCATAGGTTTTGATACAAAAACACACACTGAACTTCTTATAGCCAGTTTTCCCAAACTGGAGGAGAAGCTTCATGCACTATAAGCTTCGAGAACATTGAGCTGGATATTTGTTTTTGTTGATATGGTCGAGCTCTCCCATTTGACCTCCTCATCTTATCATCATGGGCTTTCCACTTGATATGTTGGCCTTCTTCCCTCTTTTGTAGATCCCTAACTCCCTCTCCCTTCCTATAAATCAACTCCCTTCCATCCCCAAATGGTTGGTCATTGATTGTTACATCCCTATGATGATATTATGCTTACATGCTACCCATTCTAACTTGGAGAAGGAGTGCTTGAAGAGTCTTCTCTTATACTTGGACATCCACTAAAAGGAGGTCTCGAACACCAAGGCATAGGTTGTATGTTTCCCTTTTTAGATTATTAATATATACATCTGATGTTCATTTTACATAATTGTGTAAATGCTTATCCTTTTAGCTTAATACTCCTTGATATATTAAGTAGTTTATGTTTAATGTATGCCATATATGCTCTTGTATCTTGCATAGATATTTCATCTTCCTTGCAAGTACTCAGATGTAAAGAACAAGTAAGGAGTGAGGCTTGGAGAAAAAGAATCAAAGTCATATTAAAAAGGACCAAACGACTAACATCAGAGTGAGGTAGGCCACTCTCTCTATGCATTTGTTAAACATAACCTATGAAAGTGTATGTTAGTTTGTCCAGTTTGTTGCTAGACCAACTCATTGGGCTAGAGGGTCAACCTCTATTTGTAGAGGGGATTTACCTTCACAACATAGGTGGAGTATAAGTTTATAAAGGTTAGAATTAGAGCACATCCATTTATATACTAGATCTATTAATAGATGGAGACATGAATTGTTCTATTGAGGGAAGTGTGTCAATCTAACTGGTAACATATTTGGGTTAAATTATAGTGCAAGCAATGGACTATAACTTAATTTGGATTAAAATAGGAGTGTACCCACAACAATTTCCCAAAGTGTATAAAGTTTGATGGAGTATCCAACTATCAAGTGAGTTTGAAGTGAAGTAAGGGGTCAAAACTCCCAATCTCTATATTAAAGACTCAACATAAACATTGAGGATAACTGACCCTTGGAAACCATGCATAAAATATATCTGGTTAAATGGAGTATCTGGTGGTTCAACTAAAGGGGTAGTGAAGTGAGGTTTGGATCCAAAATCAAGTGTTATTCAATTCATATCATATCCAATAATCTAGACAAGAGTGAAGCAAGGAAAAGGGGCATATTACTTCGATCCTGGGTCGAAGTCTACTTTATCCAAGTTATATTGTGTTTTGCGTGGACACCATCTAAGACTTAACACAATTATCTAGGATGGGAAGATATCTAAGCCTATAAGGTACCTAGCTGCAAGCATATATGGGGGCACGCTATCACCTCTAAATATGTGAAATTAATTTTTGGTTTGAACAAGTTTAGTTATAATGGGGAAAATTTGACATTCCAACCCAAAAGAGTTAAGTTCCTTTTGAGTTAGCCCTTGATTCTAGCGCTTAGCCATATGACTTGACACAATTTAGTGCATGAGAGATAAGGCTATAAATTTAATTTTTTGTGCATATTTGATAAAGAAGATACTTTGCTTGTCTTTGAAATGACATAGTTGAGCAAATGAGAAAAGGTTGGTCCATAGTTGTGATTCAAAGAGAATTGTGGAATTCTCACACAACGAGTTTGAAGGAGAGATAGGGTAATTAATCAAAACATTATGAATTGGGCCACCATGTTTATAGAGAAGTGGGTACATTTGGCATCAGCCATGTATTTTAATCAATCACAAGTCCACATATTATACGGTAACATCTAAGCATAGTAACACAAATGGCATTAGACATAGTGAAATAAACAAGATATATTTAACATTAGATATAAGTAATCCATAAAAGAAATACATAGTAGGTATACACAAAAATATAACTAACATTCAGTATTTAATTACATAATTATGGTAAATTTCTTTCGAATTTAACACCAATTGGTTGCAAACCTCATACATTCCACTAAGCCATAGATTGTGTTTCTCTAGAACCCTTGGTAGTGGGTCAAGCCCTAGGTAGGTAAAGTTCCATAGTTGGACCAAATTAGACATTTATTACAACAAATTTAATATTTTCATTCAAGGAAGGCCTCTAAGTCTTTTCACTACAAAAGAGGACAAAACATTGCTCCTCAAATACACAATTGTTCTTATAGGAGTCCTTAGCATTACCATACCTTTTAAATGTCATACAAACACATTTATTGATAGGTCAAAAATTCCATAATTATCTCATCAAATTCACCCAATTATGTATCAATTAGCATGCTCAAACTATTCTTACAACCAAACATAAATCCATAGATTATATGGCACAACATATAAATATATGAATGTATATGACATTAGACCTAATGGTTTATATATGAAATATTTAGGACTAAACACAAGTAATTCACAAAAGACATATATAGTAGGTATACACAAGAATATAAATGACATCTAGTATTTTTTTGTATCCAGAGGAATTTACAACTTGGAAAGTCTGGTTAGAGTGTTGTTTCTCGTTGTTATCGCAATAACATCTTGGGACTATGACCTTTCCTCCTCTCTATAGAGTTTAGTGCATTACATCCACAGGAATTGAAACTTACTTCAAGCTCTTGCTCACAAATCTTCATAGGAATTGAAACTTCGATTTAATTTTTACGCTTTGGCTCCTGGCCTAGGTATATATGTATGTCTAGTGTTTTTTTTTTTCTATGCACACATGCTTAGACACACACACACACACTCTTATGTATACCTTCACTTTGCGTAAATGATATCACATTTTTTATTGTTTTAATTTACAAGGAGGGTTACACTCTCCTAGATACATATATGATATGATATTTATCCCTCACACATTAAGCTATTTATAGATTAGGTTATAAGGATAATACAAAATTTTGGAAGGGTTTAATTTTTAATCCGCCATTCATGGTGAGACTATGAAGCCATAGTGGCATACATAGACAAATCAAGTTTTCTACATGGATTTCATATGAAATCAATGATTCACACCATTGTGTTTGGTAAGGTTGATATAATATATTAAGCAATACCTCCATATTGTAACCTCATAACCTAATATAACTTAACACCTAAAGTTTCTAGACCTCACAAGTTGTAATAAATGTGACGCCTTGCGTGGCAACACACTAGAAAATTAATCATTGAATATTGAGTGCCTGATGTGTCCAGTCATCAATGGTACTAAAATATTACGGTTTTGATCAATGGTTGTGTGGGTTTTTAGTTGTTTTTGATGTAACTACCCTCACATTGTTGTTGCCCCTATCTCATTTTCTCTTTCTCTCATTTGAGGATGAGCTCTGCAACTCCAAGTCCTCTTTTATCTTCCTACGCTTGTTTTTACCCTTACAACTTTTGACTCTTTGTCTCTATTTGGTTTTTCCAGATTGTCATGACTTCAACAATGAGATCTGATGACAACACTGAGTTATGTGCTTCTTCAGGTTAGGTTTATTTTCCTTTCTCTGTAGGAACTTGCAAAGTATCATTTTTATCAGTTAAATATAAATCCTTTTGAGTACATTTACCTCTCACGTAATTACAATATTTTTATTCTCATTTTTAGGCTTTGTTCCCCGCTACTACTCTTTCAAAGGATCACAACAAATCATAGGTTCTTTTGGGCTAGGGTTCTCTAGTTCTAAGTGGTGTAAGAACTAATTTTTCATGATACCGTGTCAGGTAAAAAAAAAAATTGCCTAAACCTAAGTCGATTCTTCCTTCTTACGTTGGAATTTTAATTTTCCTCTTTAATTTCATGTTTTCTTTGTGGCTCCAATAGATAGACAAAATTCTATGCCTTCTACAATTTAAAGTAAGATTTTTTGTCCTTGATTATAACTATGCTATGAGTTTGTTATATATATATATTATATAATATATATATATATATATATATATATATATATATATATATATATATATATATATATATATATATATATATAATATATATATATTATAATATATAATATATATATTATATATATATATATATATTATTATTATCTATATATATATATATATATATATATTATATTATATATATATTCAATTTCTTTTCCACAATTATTTCAACTTCTCAAGGGCTCTAATTTTATTTTTTTGGCCATTACAGGTTTGGGTTTCTCTCTAGAAAGAAAAACCCTAGATGCACTTGTCTTGTTAAGGGTTCTTTTTTTTATGGAGTAATTATTCGACCTTCCATTATCCAGGTTCTTATGTGATCTTTATCTTTTTCCAGGGTTCTTTTACTGTGAGGCCAAGGCCATTTCTTGGGCTTTCATGAATTAAGGTTTTGAACAACAATTTCCTTTTTACTTGATTACTCAAGCCATCCATTCAACCAATCTTATAAATGAATTTTACAAACTCCTATGAATGCATTTAGATTGGTATCATACGATGTTTATGGCCAATCATCCTTAGTAACTTTGTTTTTCTAAGAAGGCACTCTCAAGATTATTCTCCAACTTTTACTTAGGGTTTCCATCTCTTTTCCCGTCGAGATTGCAATACTTATTGTATTATTTATGAAGTTTACTATTTTACCCTAACACTGGTCTAGTCTTAGTACTAATTGTACATAAATTTTCTTTGTGATACAATACTATTTTATAGGAATTATTTCCTATAGTTAGAATTTGTTTTGCATACTAGAATCACTATTTATGATATAAAAAAGAGCATAGTATTTTTTTCTCTGTGACACTTTATCTTAATGTATATTGGAATACTTCATTTTCTGTTCAAATGTACAAACTTTCTCTTAAGGTCTCTTTCATTAAAATAAATAGTTAGTATATTGCATTTTTCACAATGGTCTATATTATTTTCTTTAGTTTTTTCTTCTATATTGTTATCTATCCAACTTGTGCACATCATTAATGTTATGTTCGACAAAGATATATTTTATACATTTACATAGTTTTTTAGAATATTAGTCTAGGATACTTGGTGCGACTTGTCATGGGACATGCCTTCTCTTCATATCACGTAGTTATCTATAGCCTATGACTGTTAGATAACTAGGTAGGTGGGAATTCAACTTTTCCACATACTTTTGTGGTAACTAACATGGGTTAAATCCTTATTATTTAACACTTAATATCTAAATCCTATTGTACATATCTGTATTTTGTTTACATAGTTTCTTAAACTACATCACTTTCATTATTTAGCATAATAACCCAAAAACCCAAACTAGTAGGTTATTTAAAATCTTTATTATCCATTTTCAACAAAAAACATTACCTATGTAGACAAATATTTCCAGAGTCCTCTAGTATAACATCTACCTTGTCCACCATAGAAGCCTCTAGGCTTGCAGATGTTGCCTAACCTATTACAAGTTAGGAATATACAAACTGAAATCCATTGAAAGCGTCGTAATTTACACAATAACTGCACTTATTCCAATTCAATGTCTATTCTACATTCTCTACCATGACCATTTTGTAATAACTTAGAACTAAAAAAATTACCAAGTGTAGTTAGTCCTCTCACTTTGTAGGTTGGTCCACGACGAACATTCTAAACATATCCTCAATAATTTGGTTAACTCTTGTATGCCCATCCATCTATGCATGGTATGTAGTGATGAAGTGTAACTCTGTATCTAATCCGATAAATAGTAGCCTCCAAAAATTTGAGGTAAACTTTGGTTCCCTATTTGATATAACTATCTTGGGTATGCCATGAAGCTTAAAAAAATCCTTCATAAATATATTGGCTACTTGTTCAGCTTTATATATGGGCTACAAGGGAATGAAATGGGTATCCTTTGTTAGTTTATCAACCACTACCATAATGCAGTCATGATGTTTTCGCGTCTAAGGTAATAAAGTGATAAAGTCGAGGTAGATCACCTTCCACTTCAACTCTAGTATGGGTAATGGGTTTAGTAGTCTAGTTGGGTGTTAATGTTCTATTTTTACTTGCTGACATTCTTGGCACCTAGCGAAATATTCAAAAACTTGATTTTTCATTCCAGGAAAAAAAAACTCTTTTTGGAGGGTTGTAATCATTTTCTGGTACCCCAGATGAGTTGCAAAAATTTCTTATGGATTTTTTTCCATTATCAATTGCTTGATTTTCTCATGAGTAGTATATAAAGTCTCTTTTCATAGGTTAAATCCATTTTTTGTTGGTTTTATAATCAATTTGCTTATTTAAATCAGATTTAGTTTCTATATTTTTATATGTTTGGTTATAATTATGATTTATTAATACATCCTCCTTGAATTGTTTTAGCAGATTTATTTTACTTTGACTAGTATAATCTCATATAGTTATTTTAAACTCCAACTTAAGGCATCTACCAACTTATTCTCCTTTTCCCTTGTGTGTTTACTATCGAAGTCATATTCACTCAAGAAGCCATCTACCTAGCTTGCCTGGCATTAATATTTGGTTTGTTAAAATATGATTTCAGACTTACATGATTTGTGGTTAAGATTAATTTCCTTCTAATCAAATAATTTCTTCATATTTTGAGGGTGTGAATTATAACTACTAACTCCAAATCTTAGAATGCATAGTTTTTCTCATGTTCTTTTAACTTTCATGACTGATAAGCCATAACACACCCCTCATGCATAACCACACCTCCTAGGACTTCTAAGCATTTGTATGTACACACTTCAAAGTATTTTTCTAGATCTATTATTTTGAGCACCAGAGTAATAGTAAGTAGGTGTTTAAGCTTTTAAAAGATTTCCTCACACTATTGTGTCCATAAAATTTTTACCTCTTTCTTTTGGTTAGGTTATAGGATATGCCTTAGAAAATCCCTCTATAAACTTGCGGTAATAATCGGTTATCCCCATGAATGATATTATATTAGTCACATCCTTTGGTACCATCCAATCAAGAATGGCCTTCACTTTATCGGGATCCACCACTATCCTTTCTTTAGAAATTAGGCATCCCAAATATGTATCTTATCCTGAAAATTTTCACATTTATTGAGTTTTGCTTATAGCTAGTTTTCTCGCATGGTTTGTAATACTATTTTCAAATGTTGTTTGTGTTCTTCTAGTTATTAGAATATATAAATATATTATCTATGAAAAATAACACAAACATATCTAAAAAGTTGATGAACACATTGTTTATTAAGCACATGAAAGTGGAAGGTGCATTCATGAGCTCGAAAGGTAACATTGTGAATTCATAGTGTTCATATAGAGTTCAAAAAGTTGTTTTCGGTATGTATTCCTCTTTTATCCTCAGTTGATGATACCTCGATCTAAGGTCTATCTTGGAGAAGACACCTTCTCTGTTAACTTGATAAAAAAATTCATTAATGCGGGGTAAAGGGTATTTATTTTTAACTGTTGACTTATTTAGCTGGTGATAGTGAATGCACAACCTAAACGTTCCATCTTTATTCTTAAAAAAAAGGATTGTTTCACCCCATGGGGAGGCATTGGGCCTAATAAACCCTTTACTCAATAATTCCTATAATAGAATTTTTAATTCCATGAGTTTCAGTACTATCATTCGGTAAGGAGCTCTCAACATTAGTGCTTCTTCTGGCACCAATTATATGGAGAAATCTATCTCCCTCTTGGGAGGTATTCTAGGGATCTAATCCAAAAATACGTATTGGAAATTTCTCACTAGCTCCAATTCTTCTAATGAATTAACTAACTTGTCGAGAGATTGATTTTCTAGTTTAATGGGAAAGAGTTAAAACACTTTCCTAGCCACTTTCTTCAACTATAATGATGATATTGACATATCAAAATTGGCCTCATTATGCCACTTCTAAATTGAGTTTCACCATTATATGTCATACTAAGGACTTCTCAAGACAATTAACAAGTGCTTCCAGCGAATCCATACCTATGAGGACATCATAAGAGCCTAAGGGAAATATATTTGAATTGACTGTCGACTTCAGCTCATGATCCAGGAAGATGATCTAGAAACTCCCTTCCAGTACCTTAGAGCTTGCATGCCTCAATGGAAAGTTCTTCGCATTTGACGATAGGTTTACATCATTGACCTTCGATTGGATGATTCCACAAGTGTTCGACTTCAACTTCATTATTCACATTCGTGGATTGTGTTGATTGTACCTTAAAAGCCATTTTCATTATTAGTGGTTTCTCTCATGCTTGTTAATGATTTACATCATTGATCGGTAATCAGGTGGTTTTCTATCAGGTTCAACTTCAACACATCTACTCGCATGTTAGAATTTGTGCATTGATCAGGTCGAGACGCAGCGCAAGACCCTGGTTTCTGTTTGATAAAATCTAGGTTGCTTGGAGTTATGAGTTATTCATGATTGTACACATGTTTCCTTTGGACGGATGGTTGTGACCATACTGTGGGTCCATATTCATTATCCTTTATATTCAGATGGTTGCGACCATACCGTGGATACATACACATGATCCCTTCTATTCGGATGGTTGTGTCCATACCATGGATTCATGTATTGTTAGATGCCTATTCATGTATCATTACACATGATCATCATAGATGTCATATATGTATATGCTTGATTTGCAGGTCTCCTAACAGTGTTGTTCTAGTCCTTGGACTGTCTTATAAAGCATATCAACCACTACTCCTTGTTTTTCCTTCATGCTTTAGGGGCATCTGTTACATAGTATTTTGCCACACCTCCTGTTCAATTTTTGTTCCATATCCCGAAGTGCCAAAACATTGAAAACTATGCAGCATATCCATCATGATATACAGACCAAAACCTCCCTAAATAATCAAAGGAAAACTACCCTGAGTCGATTTTGAAGAGGGTTAACTAAAAACCTATTTTTAGGGCCAACACGTTTTGCTACACTCCCTGCCCATGCAAATGGTAGGTTGCATTGTTGTACCCTAGCGCTGACAACGCAGGTTTTGATATAAAAACACACGTTGAACCTCTTCTAGCGGGTTTTCCCAAACTGGAGGAGAAGCTTCACGCACTAGAAACTTCGAGAACATCGAGCTGGATATTGGTTATTGTTGATATGGTCGAGCTCTCCCATTTGGACATCTTCATCTTATCATCATGGGCTTTCCACTTGTTATGTGGACATTCCTCCCTCTTTTGTGGATCCTTAACTCCCTCTCCCTTCCTATAAATCAAGTCCCTTCCATCCCCCAATGTTTGGTCATTGATTATTGCATCCCTATGATGAGATTATGCTTGCATGCTACCCATTCTAACCTAGAGAAGGAGTGCTTGAAGAGTCTTTTCTTGTACTTGGACATCCACCAAAAGGAGGTCTCCAACATCAAGGCATAGGTTGTATGCTTCCCTTTTTAGCTTATTAATATATACATCTGATGTTCATTTTCGATAATTGTGTAAATTTTTATGCTTTTAGCTTAATAATCGTTGATATATTAAGTAGTTTATGTTTGATTTATGCCATATATGCTCTTGTATCTTGCATAGCTCTTTGATCTTCCTTGCAGGTACTCGGGTATAAAGAACAAGTAAGGAGTTAGGCCTGGAGCAAAGGAATCAAAGACATCCTAAAAAGGACTGAGTGATTAACATCAAAGCGAGGTAGGTCACTCTCTCTCTCTCTGCATTTGTTAAACATAAGCTATGAAAGTGTACGTTAGTTTGTTCAGTTTGTTGCTAGACCCACTCATTGGGCTAAAGGGATCGCTTCTGTCCCTAGAGGGGATTTACCTTCACAACATACATGAAGTATAAGTTTATAAAGGTTAGATTTAGAGCACATCCATTTATATACTAGATCTATTAATAGATGGAGACATGAATCGTTATATTGAGGGAAGTGTGTCAATCTGACTGGCAACATATTTGGGTTAAATTATAGTGCAAGAAATGGACTATAATTGAATTTGGATTCAAATAGGCATGCACCCATAACAATTTCCCAAAGTGTATAAAGTCTCATGGAGTATCCCATTATCAAGTGAGTTTGAAGTGAAGTAAGGGGTCAAAACTCTCGATCCCTAGATTAAAGACTCAACATAAACATTGAGGAGAATTAACCCTTGGAAACCATGCATAAACTATATCTGGTTAAATGGAGTATCTGGTGGTTCAACTAAAGGGGTAGTGAAGTGAGGTTTGGATGCAAAATTAAGTGTTATTCAATTCATATCATATCCAGTAATCCAAACAAGAGTGAGGCAAGGAAAAGGGGCAGATTACTTGGATCCTGGGTTGAAGTCTACTTTATCCAAGTTATATTGTATTTTGCGTGGACACCATCTAAGACGTAACACAATTATCTAGGATAGGAAGAGATCTAGGCCTATAAGGTATCTAGCTGCAAGCATATATGGGGGCATGCTATCACCTCTAAATATGTGAAATTAATTTTGGGTATGGACAAGTTTAGTTGTAATGGGGAAAATTTGACATTCCAACCCAAAAGAGTTAAGTTCCTTTTGAGTTAGCCCTTGATTCTAGCCCTTAGCCATATGACTTGACACAATTTAGTGCATGAGAGATAAGGCTATAAATTTAAGGTTTTGTGCATATTTGATAAAGAACATAGTTTGCTTGTCTTTGAAATGATAGTGTCGAGAAAATGACAAAAGGCTGGTCCATAGTTGTGATTCAAAGAGAATTGTGGAATTCTCACACAACGAGTTTGAAGGAGAGATAGGGTAATTGATCAAAAAATTATGAATCAGGCCACCATGTTTATAGAGAAGTGGGTACATTTGGCATCAGCCATGTATTTCAATCAATCACAAGTCCACATATTATACGATAACATCTAAGCATAGTAACACACATGGCATTAGACATAGTGAAATACATAAGATATATTTAACATTAGATATAAGAAATCCATAGAAGAAATACATAGTAGGTATAGACAAAAATATAAGTAACATTCAGTATTTAATTATGTAATTATGGTAAATTTCTTTCGAATTTAACACCAATTGGTTGCAAACCTCATACATTCCACTAAACCATAGATTGTGTTCCTCTAGAACCCTTAGCAGTGGGTCAAGCCTTAGGTAGGTAAAGTTCCATTGTTGTCCCAAATTAGACATTTATTACAACCAATTTAACATTTTCATTCAAGGAAGGCCTCTAAATCTTTCACTACAAAAAAGGACAAAACATTGCTCCTCAAATAGAGAATTGTTCCTATAGGATTCCTTACCATTCCCATATCTTTTAAATGTCATACTAACACATTTATTGATAGGTCAAGAATTCCTTAATTATCTCGTCATATTCACCCAATTATGTATCAATTAGCATGCTCAAACCATTCTTACAACCAAACATAAATCCATAGATTATATGGCACACCATATAAACATATGAATGTATATGACATTAGACATAATGGTTTATATATAAAATAGTTAGGACTAAACACAAGTAATTCACAAAAGACATACATGGTAGGTATACACAAGAATATATACGACATCTAGTATTTTTTTATTTTTTATTTTTTTGTATCAATAGGAATTGACAATTGGGCCAGTCTAGTCAGAGTGTTGTTTCCCATTGTTACCACTATAACCTCTACGGCCTATGACTTGTCCTCCTCTCTGTAGAGTGGGGTGAGTTACATCCGAAGGAACTGAAACTTCAATCTCTTGCTCACAAGTCTTCATAGGAATTAAAACTTAGATCTCTTGCTCACAAGTCTTCATTTTCATGGCAATCATCAACACCCAGAAACTACAATATATCATATTTAATCACATAATTATGATAAATTTCCTTTTATTTAACAAAAAAATTCAATCAATATTATTATTAATAATTTAAATAAAATTATAATATAAAAATATTTACCCAGTCATTTAATTTATATAATTAAACTAATTTATTAAATAAAATGAAATAAACACATAAATTAATATATTCCCATAAACATTCCACTCACAAGAAAACGCATAACCAAAATTTATTTGAATAAGAAAATCTAAGGTGACGTTGGGTCCCTTCATATTCCAAACATAGAGCTTTCAATAAAACGGAAAAATTGAATATTAATATATGTGCCAATGCAACACATAATTCCTACCTTAAGAACTAAGGCTACAATCATTATGGTGATAATGTTGATTAAACGAATGCTACTTTTGACATGGCAGAGATGGTAAGCTTTTTGCCGGAGAACCTTTTTGCCGGAGAAAAAAAAAAAAACAATTTTCATTAGTGGGTAATTACGGTTAATCAACTTTCCTTAATATGGTGGGTTAAATTTTCACTTTTTTTTTTTTTTAATAAAAATCACTCTACTTGAAATGTGATGATTTTTAAGTGAATAGATTTGCATTCCTTTTAGATGTGTCTTACATTTGGGTTGTGCCTTCCCTTTTTGCACATGAGGAAATTATATATTCTCCTTTGTCGGCCGCATTTCCATACTATAAGGTATCTTATAGTATATAGTATAAATTATATATTATAATAAGGTATCTTTCAACGAAATAAAATGTGGTTAGGAAATAAAGTATGATGGAGAAGAAACTGGTTAGCCCACGTGGGTTGAGCTTACCTCATTCCCTTCGTCAACCACTTTTCCCATTTCCATAATCGCACGCTAATATACTTTTCATTCTTTCCAGGAATGGATAGCCTACAACGACAACTCTACGCTATCATTGAGAAATTTGATATGACTATTGAAAATGAAGTGAATGAATCATTGAGATGTATTATAAAAGAGAACAATGTAGGGATCCAAATCCTTTGAATAATATTTTAGTAAACATGGTATAAAACATATAACAATATTTCCTTGCACCTTGTAACAAAATTGAACAATTGAGACAATGAACGAAACAATAAGGGAGAAGGTAATAAGGGAGAAGGTGATAAGTATACTTTCCTCATGATCCTTCTTATGCCTTACCTCTTCAAAGCCTTGATGGGTACATAGTTGCATTAGCTTCAGCAGATGAAAGACTCAGGTTTTGGTAAGTCTTTGGAGTTCCTCATACCTCAAAAAGGCGAAGAGTAAAGATGAAAATGGGGCTTTTTGCAAGTGTAATACTTACATCCGCTAATAAGCATCTTTCTATATTTATGAAATGAGAATGTTTAACTCAAGGTAGTAATTAAATGTTCTGTTTTCTATTTCACATAGCTCTTCTGCAGGCTGTTGGATTGCCATGGAGCATGTTCCACTTTCTTCAATGTAATATGCTATAGTTTCTTCTTTCTTTCTTCTTGTATACCATGAACTTTGAATTTATCTTTTGTGAAACCTGATGGAACAATGTTGCAATAGCTTTTTGAGACAAGAACCGCTCCTTCAGCTGCATCGTAAAAATTAAAATGGTTTTGGCAAGTCTTTAGAACCCCATATTCTTCAATGAAGGTTCTAAAAATGATACATTATGAGTGTCAGCAAGTATGTCATTCACATCAACAAAGAAACCTCCACTGCTCCTCCACTCATGGAATGATTCACATTCTACAAAAAGCCTTCATGCCTCTACTCAATCTTATAGGTAATTCTTGAATGATTTATCTTCTTCATTTTGCTATGACGCACTTATTATGTAATTTCTTACCTGAGATAAATTCTATATCTATATTGCTATAGAATTTTAGTTCTGTATCTATATTGCTATCTCATTTGTATAATTTTTTTGTAATATTTTACATTGTACCGTAGTTCAGTTCCTTAGGCTTGCAAAATTCATCTCTCACATATATTCATTCAAGAGATCAGTAAAGCATTTTTTAATAGACATTAATCAGAAAAAGTAGTCACATACATAGGTGCTTGAAACTTGAAAGAACTCCATGAATTACCCTGACTTGTGGTTACAACTCTCAACCTTACAAAAATATTTACTGCCACAGAAGAACTGAAAAACTGACTAAAGACCTCCATGCATACCAGGTATTGATGATATAGCCATGAATGAGTAGACACTAAATTGAGAGCTTCTAATGTGCTGCTAGGACAAGCGATATTCATCATCATTTGCTGTGCCCCTGTTGCAAGATCCTGTCTCATGGAACTGTTGGTCTGATCAGTTATCTTTTTCCTCTGACACCTTACATATTTTGAATGTTTGTTAAAGTTGTTCATGCTCATTGGTTCTATGATCTATCATATCATTCCTCCCATTTGCTGGTATCTGTTATTGGTCTGTTGGACTGATCAACCATATTTATATTTTTTTATTAAAACAACCATATTTATCCTATATTCATCTGCTTCCCAAATTAGTTTAAGTTGTGGCTTTTTTGTTTTGTCTGATTTCCATCCGGTGCCTGTGCTTTGATTTGAAACTTCATTGTTTGTGTTAATTGTTGTGACTGCTTTCTCTGGGACCCTTGTCAGATTTTGGCCTCTCATACTGTCTGCCCCACTAATTGATATTTTTGCTGGTACTAAAATTTAACATACCCACATGTGTTTTCCAATACCTTTCTTTATGCCAAATAGTGTGGGTTTCAGTGAAAATAAAGCAGATTAAGTTCCATCATGGTTTCATCTATTTATTGCCACTTTCCAGTACATTTTGGTAATGAATTCATTTATTGATGAGTAAGAAATAACCAGATGAAAACCTTATTTTCCCTATTTATAAAGTTCTAAGGTAATTGAAAGGAGATACTTGTCAGGCTTCTTAAATTTAATGTGGTAGCATTTAGTCACTTAGTTTTAATCAGAGTTTGCAGATGATCTGTAATTTATTATGCATGGTTGGTTGGTACTTAGCAAGTTAGCACTGCATTTGCCATATGTCTAACAAATGATTTTTGAAATTTTCATCCTTTTAGTCAACAATAAAGGGGATAATGAGGTATCAACAATGAATTCTGTTAAGGATCAATGGAAATCATTAAGATGAAATTCTAGTTTTGCCTCTTTTTAAAGGTACCTCCTTAGGCTATTTAAATGATATACTGTCAGGTATTTTAAGCAAATGTAGCAGAATTCAGTTAATCACAAAGGCTGAGTTTTCAGCTACTGTCTAATTTGTTATGCATGGTTATCTGATACTTAAGACTGCCGTTTAATATGTGTCTAACGCTGATGAATTGCTTCTATTACCCAGTAATAATTGTTTTATTGCAGTGCATCCTTCTGAATCAAAATCCTAGGCAAGGCATAAGGAACATAGGACTGTGCCAACATTCTAAGATGCACATGGATGGATTCAAACTCTCAACAGAAGAATCATACAGAGAAGACTAGCATGGTCCCTCCATTGCATTTTGTATTATGATGCGCTTGCTTGTTGGTTCTGTACTTAGCTAATTGCACTACAATTTTGCAGCACATATGACGTTTTAAGTAGCCCTTGTTGATACACCTATGTGTCATCTTTATATTATTTTAACATTGGCATGAGTTGCCTTGCAACTTCAAGTTCTTGTATTGCATTCTTCCATCACTGTTACCTGATTGTAGCTCTTCGTTTCTGGCATGAATGATCAATACTTATTGATGTCTGTCACATTATTTTTCTCGGCATTTATAAATGCCAATAGTAGAGTGGACATTTTTCCACCCTTCAACTTAAATGTTGGAAATAAACTTGATGCCCTTCTACAATTAGTGTTTTAGAAATTGGCAATTACCAAGTGATGCATAAACGGTAGGCCTACCTGTCTGTCTCGCCAACATGGGTCCTTGTCTATGGAATTAAAAATGTACGTCTTTGCAATCACTATAAAACTGAGTTCAAGCTTCTTCCAGATCATCCCATGATGAATAGCTCTATTCCAGATCTGGTTTCAAGGCTACTTTTATTTGTTTATGGATTGAAATTTAAGGAAAATCTGGGTTTACTGTAGCATATGAATGGGATGCATCCAAGCATTGAAATTTCAGAAGTTGGGTTTATTGTGCATATGAAATGGCATGTGTTCATGCTTTTGAAATTTTACTCAGAGAAAAGAAAAGATGGATTTGGTATTGCACATGAATGAGATGTATTCTTCGTATATGCTTGGACATTTATAGAGGTTTCTTGATTTTGGGTAATTAACATAACCTCTTGATTTTGGGTAATTAACTTACTCTAAAATGAAATAAGACATTCAATGTGTTCCTCATCACCAACGTTGGTGGAGCAGGCGACGTTGATAACTGTAATCTTAATTGCCTAAAAAATTTGTAAAATTTCCTTAAAACTATGCTAGAATTTCTATTATTTTCTGGGCGATACCCTGGCCTTGTTAGACTACGGCATTGTGGATATTACAAAGTGCACTTCTATGGCCTCTACTTTTTTATTTGGCTTGGGATTCTAAATCAAGTGTGCAACAGAGTTCTTCCAAAAGGGTTGGATTTTCCATTCCTGGATAGTTTAACATTATGCTGAGTAAGTGTGCAATAAAGTTCTTCCAAAAGGGTTGGGTCATCCATTCTTGGATAGTTTAACATCGTGCCCAGTTCTCTCGAAGATTCTGGTTTTAAAGGCATGTTCTATTGTTTATCTAGTGCAGCTTCATAGTTTTAGTTCCGTTTCTAAGGTGTCTTTCCACCTAATTTTATAAGTTCAGACCCCTAGGCTTTGTGCTTTTCTTTGATTGCTTGAGCCTTGTCCTGAGTATAAGAGGGAAAACCTCTTTATATCTATTTGGCATGTACGAGAAAAGAAAATGTGTAGGGCTGAACACTTTCATCCTCAAAGGGTAGCAAAGATCTCCTCCAAAAGAGGAAGATATGA
>APFE030089197.1:1352-12330 GCA_000404065.3 Pinus taeda
ATAATTTATCATTTAAATCCATTTTATAAATGATTTATGCTCTCATGGATGAATATTATTTATTCTCCTTTATTTCTAATAAATTGATTATTATGCATTATTTTACCAATGATAGTTCTAATAGGTTGGTTATAACCTTATTTACCATTTTTAGCCTCCAAAGCAACTTCCAGATTGAAGATTTGATTTTTAAATCAGCCAACTCAGAAATTCGTTGGTTTAAGGAGTGACAGTTTTGCGGTTAAGATTCTGAGCAAATGAAGACGAATTTGGAAAATCCGGAACATGGGTTTTGTCCAGAACGGGCCCAATTATCTTCATATAGAACCGTTTGCCCAAATTCGGCCTGTACAGGGAGAAACGCAGGGTTCTTTGAGCACGATTTTCTGAGATTTGTTGTTGCGGCCGCCCTCCAAATCTTAGCTGCAAAGCCAAATTCGCCTTGTTCTTGTTGATCAAATGGTCAGAGGCAAACCAATTTTGTAATAGGAATTATGTTGTACTTATCCTTATTGTAACTTCTCTCTGATCTCTCTTTATTTAAATCAGAACAGAGATCAGAGAGGGGAATGGGAATGATGGAAGAATGATAGAGAAATGATGGACAACGATGGTGGATTATTCATGATAGGATAGGGATTGTTGCATGCTGTAGCTTTTGCTGTTGTAATGATTCCACAATTGGCTGATTAATAAATGAATTGGGAGTTGCTGTTCACTCTTCTCCTTTTGAAGTGACCCCGCAGCATCCGCTGGCGGCTAAGGGCCCAGCCTCTGGTGGAGTACGCTGCTGCCTCTACTGTATAGTATATTCCTTTGTCTTATGCGTGGTTTTCTTATCTTTATTGTTTAGTAATCTGATGCATGAATGCTATGTTATCATTAATTCATTAATGTTTCTTTCCGAAATCCTTGTGGCGATTCTGCATTATATTATTGAATCTTTTCCAGAATTGATTGCATGGCATCAGTCTGAATTGGGTATTTCTGTTACAGAGCTTTTGTATTGAACATTACCATCATGAGATTTATTTGAAGTTATGATTATTGGAATCCGGAAGTAATGTTGTATTTGGAAGCATAGTTATCATCTCAAATTACTATATTAGTGTGTTGAATGTATATATGATTGTCGTTCCTGTTTTATAATGAACTGGTGTTCCATAATTCGTTTGTAAATATCTTCTTGTAAAGTAAAGATCATTGGAATTGCTTTTGCCGATTGTTATTTGATTGCGGAATGAGAGTGTTGAACTCGCGAGATTTAGTTTCTTTCTTGCTGTTTCATTTTACTGCTGTCCATTTCATTTCATGCTACTTTTTGTCATTTCCTTTTTACTTGCATTCATTGGTTTGGTGTGGGAGGAGGATCAAGGCTGTCGTGAGACACAGCAGACGCTATTATGCTCCCAGATCCATGATCCATACTCTAATTCTTTGCATCATTTCTGAGGAAAGAGTTATTGCTACTATAATCCTCGATGATGGTTGTTTGAAAATGAAAATTAGTTTAAGACATTTCAGTTCATTGCTGTTCAATTAATTCTTTTAAGCATTCATTTACTTTTGGGTTTTAAAGCACTATACGCAAACATACTCTTAAGTAAAATAGCTGCCTCAGACAGAGACAACTCTTGAAATAAAAAGCGTCCCTGGGTGACAATTAATGCTAAGTAATAGGTGTTAAAAAGACCTTTTTATCGCTCCATCTTTCTCTTAATCTCTTAGTCTCTTCACATTAACAAGGGTTTTGTGTCTTCTTACTCACATTCTTCATTAACCATGAGAAAGTAGAGAACATCTCATTCACACACAAATGGGATCAATATAGGAACATATCATTAGATAGAGCTCATTAAAGTACATTTTATTCCAGGGAGCGAACATAGAGGTCCTCTCCACCCTCGTGAGAGTCTAAGTATGATGAAAGGTGAAACTAAACTATCCTCTAACCATTTTATTAAAGTGAGTGAATGCTTCAAGAAGTAGGGAGGGGAGGTAAATCTAGCCAAGTCTCAATTTGTCTCATTTTCACAAGAATAATAGTGTAAACAGTTTCTATATTGGTCTAACATTTGAAGTGTGGGGGGGGGGTGTGAAGAAATAAGGAGAACCTTACCTTCTAACTGAGATAATGCCATTACTTAGTCAGAACACTTATAAAGCCTTGGACTAACAATCTATTTATCTCAAGGTATGTTAATGACTTATATGATCTTTATATATGTAATCATCATTTTATGTAATCTCCTCAATAACGACTCTAAAATGGTCATAGCCATGTAGTGAAAATCTGGGATCAACACCCATTGACCTTAAGGAACTTAGTTTAATATGACCTCACCAACTCATTGTATGTTCATGTGCATATAGAGTTAAAGTATCTCTCTCAAATGCAACAATAAGTAATGAATCCTTACTTTCCATTCCAAAGGCACGAGGAAATATAACTAACCTTAGAAGAAAGAGAGGGACTACTTTATTGCATGCCTTTTGTGCTTGGCTGTGATTCACCTTTGCAGTAAATCTACTTGTCACTCTTTTGGTCCTTTTATTCTTTTCTATTTTTCATTATTGTGTTAGTGTGACAATGAATAAGTCAAGTGTTAATAAAAAAATGAAAGCATAAATTGAATAATTTATCTCTTTTATTTATTATTTATGATACTCTAACTATCCCAATGCACATAATTACTAGATAGTGTCCATTGTCTAGAAAGAAGGAAAAGTGCATGCCAATTCAAGAAGTCGAAATAATGGATCCTACATGGTTCCTCCCTCTCTTGACATGGAGAATCAAGAGAATAGAAGTGTGTCTTCTGTCTTTGGTCCACCAAATTTCTCTCTCACAATAAGCATAACTTCATTCATTCCCACTCATCAACTCAAGTTTCCATGGTTCCTTCCTTTCATTTGACTTATTTATTTTTCAAGGGAAATTATCCTCTTTCTTATCTCAAAGGTGAGTGTGAGGGTCAATACAACAATATTCATAGGCACATAGCCATTACAATAATATTTCTCATCACCATGTCATTTGAAAGGAATTGAACTTGGGTGTGGGAGATAACAACTATTCTGCACAACCACCTAAGATAAACCCAATTGACTCATTTGACTTTTTATGTTATGCTAAAATAAGTGATAATTAAGGAGATTCAATCCACTTATTCACTTTGAAGTGGAAATAAATAGATAGGGAAAAACCTCTTGCATCTTTGCTGAGAGAACATGAGATGAGACTTATTTAGAAGGTAAGGTGCTTAACATTCCTTTGGAGAGGTATTTTAGAAAATTATATATTACAAAAAAATGGAACACATAAAATATTGAAGAAATATAAACACAGAAAGTGCATAAAACAAGAGATACAGATATACACATGGTTCACCCAATTTGGACTACATCCATGGAGAAACAACCCATCCTTTTATATTATCTAACAAAATGAAGAGATATAACCTACAAAAGGTCTGATGTAATTCCCTCTTCATTCTCACACAATCTCCTCTCTCTTTCTCGCTCAGAATACACATCTACATAGTCAAAATACAATTCCCTCAAATATAGCGAGGGGTTTCCTTCTAGGGAAAAAACCCCTAAATTAAACATAACTTTTACCCTCATATTTCCACCTAATGAATGGCCCAAATTGACTACGAAATTACAAAATTTTACAAGGAAATTTTACATCTATTTTTAGCTTCAGGGGTGCTTCCCCTAATCCCCCACTGACGGGGGGGGGTCTAAAGAATCGCCTTTTTTGCCCCCCCCGGACCCCCCAGCAGCATGCATAAACTGGTGATGTTGTTGCCACATTACGAAATGGGGCCTAACGTGGAAATACCTCTGAATGAAGAAGATAATCAGGCTCCACAACCAAAAATGCATTTAACATGGATTAAATCACCTCATGAACATATGTGAAATAGACCCCTCCCAAAATAATTCCCTCTTCCTTAAAGAAAAAAATAAATATCAATGAAATACTTAAAGAAAATATGGGTTTTCAAAACTAAGAAAGAAATCTATTATATGTTGAATCTCATTGGCATGATTTACAGTCTCAATGACTCATTGATAGTTGTTGCTTCTATGAATATTAGGCTACCACTCGACTGACTCATTATTCTTAATAAGGTAGGGGTGATGAGAGAGTGAAGTTAGGTGATTGGAAAACCATTGAGAATTAATCATTAATTCCCTTGAGAATGTTAATTTTTTCTCACCATTAAAATGATTTGTACATAGTAAAAATGTGAAGGTAAGTCTTTACTAAGAAATTGTCATTCAATAATTTATTCCTCAAATGGACCTACAAAAGGTTAGCATGTCATAAATGAAAATCGATAAAGTATGGACAATATAAAGTGTCATTTTTTTACTTTCTAGTCCCTAATCATGGGTGGAGTGTTCACCTAAAATGTCGAATAGGGTAGACATCTACAAAATTTATTTCCAAAATATTTTAGCAAGGTTGAATCTCATTTATCTAGGATTTGAATAGTGTAAAGCTTATGGATGTTGATGATAAAAAATTACAACTAATTATTAGAAATAATTGATTTCATACTTAGATTAACCTGATGAAGGGTTCATTGATGAAAAAACTTTGAAAATCCAATGCAAATGAAGCTAGAAGGGTTATACCTTAAGTTACAACAAAATTAAGTACAAAAAATACAAAAATTATGAACAAAGGAAGAACCCATTAACGATAATGTGAGTGAATTTGGTAAAAAGATATAACATTCATGTAAAAGCACCATAACATCAACAACAAGTAAGGGTAGGTTGGGTGGTTAAGGTGGGCTATTAATTCCCTCACCACCTATGTTAAATTCCCCTATAATGACATGTTAATCCTCTTGTGATGAGGTTAGAGGAATAGGCATACCCAAAGGGTTTACTTTGTTCATGGTCAATACGTGACATCTCGATTCTTGCTTAGTCATATATTCCTTGTATATTCAACTTGTAGGTAATCAGATATACTCTTGATGTTATAGTGGCAACCAAAACATTCAATCACAGGTTAGATTACTCCAATGAATCACTAATTCACCATGATAAAATAAAAAGTTGAAAAAAGAACCCTAACATCAAATAAGTCATATATTAGTTCACCATGATAAAAAAAAAAAATGAAAAAAGCACCCTACCATCAACTAAGTCATATATTAAATTTCCCCTGAAATCAACCACCCATATTCAACCCTCCTTTTCAAATGGAAATTATCCAAGATAATTTATTTAAAATTAAATGTACATATGCCATTCTAAGAGTCTTTTGTGGATTTTTTTATCTCATATGTAGAATGGGGGAATTCTTTAGAGTCGATTGAAGTAAAGGAATTTAAAAAAGAGTGGATTGGAGGTGAAGTCCATGCCCAATGATTCTTGAATAGGGTTTGCGTGGGGTTACAAGCATCACAACATGTTGTGAATGGTGCAAATATGGGAGTAATTGAGGACGGAAGCATGTCAAGACTGATACCAGACACCACATATTTTGTTGTAAATTTCCCTGGTTATCCTTCTCCATTTCGCAAGCTATTGAAGACCTACGATGTACTGAATGAATTGCAAAGGTGAGACCACCTCTTTCTTTATTCTATTACTTAAAAACCCGACGAAATTTACATAATGTTCGAGTTTGAGATTTTATATTCAAGCACAATTTTGATTTAATGGAAACTAGGTCTCAAATTCACAATTCTCCCAAAGGAAACATCGAAAGGAACATAATTGTGTGAAATAACTCGAGATTTGATATTCACCAGTAAGAAGAAGCAATCAAGAAAATATGGATTTCATATCTAAGTTATATCCCTACACTCTGTGACTAAGTTGTCATTTAAAATTAACATCCCAATGAACTAGGTTGAACATGTAAAAGCTTCTGTATGATTTTCCATAGTAGTTATACTATTGCTCATATCTAGTTATATATTTTCTTTTTATGGGGAACCTACGTTTTTAAAAATAGTAAACCCATAAATAATATCTTCCCATCCTCACATGCTAAGTGAAGAATGGGTTTTGTTAGTATCCTATCAGCACCATATTATAATTTGTCTAAAGACCAAATAAAAATATTCATTATAATCAATAGACACATCTGGAAAATCCCATAGAAGGGAGGGGACATGTCTTGTCAAAATATTGTTGCCAGAAGGCTACATCAACAATATTTAATATATGGATAGTCATGTCTGGTAAACCCCACACAAGGGAGGGATGTATCTAGTCAAAATATTTTGTTAAGTTCTTGATGATTTGTTTTGTCCTTGAAAATGATGAAGTTGCGAGGAGTACTGAGAATCCTCCCATGTTTCAGGAATGGTCTTTAGATACCAATTATATTGAACTAATTAGATTTCTCCTAGAAGATCCTTATTCTCAGCCTGCATTTTGGGAGCTTTGCCACATTAGTTATTTGTTATTATGGATATCGAAGAAAAAAATCATATAAAAGGTGCTTGCTTCTTGTTCAAAAACTACCTTTTATACTTGGGAGGCAAATGGAATGCCTATTGATGGAGGGGCTGATACAATGACCCTTGGATTAGAGACATTTTGATTTGTTCCAGAGAGTCTAAAGAAGCAAGTTAATTCAGAGATCGAGGGAATGGACTCCTCACAAATTGAAATGCTAACAAGTGAGGAGCTAAGAACTGATCTAGTTGCAAGAGTTATCAACCATACATTTGAGGATGAGAGTAGATAGCTTCTTTAGCTCACTAGTCTAACCTTTTCAAGCCTCTTATTATGTTAAATGTAATCTCATCCATGAATTTTCTCTATAAGATGAATTCCTGAGTGTCTTGAATATGTTGTTAGGGCTACAAGGTAGCCATCACTTGATATATTTGAGCTGTAAATATTGAAAATACCTCTTGTGTTATCTCTATTGCTTGTGCAGGAATGGTAGACTATACGTATGTATTGTCTCCTCATGCTGATTCTATGAGGAAAAGGGGGAAAAATGCATTGATCCATGTTTTGGAAATATCTCAAGACTTTTGATGGGTTGAATGAGAAGCTGAGTGTGGTAATGTCATTTAGTTATTTCCATATGCAATATCCAATTCACATATACTTCTTATTATTCATTACATGTCAATACAATTTCTGATCTCACATTGAATACATTACAAGTTGAGTATCAAGGACTTGATTGCTTGGTTCATTTTTTAACATGTCTTAGATAAAGGTAAAATTATTCACATAGAGAAAGATGATCTGATGATGTTTATACCACCCTTTTTTTCCTTGAAAGACATTCCTAAGAAATTAGTGTACATTTGAAAATCTCATTGTTTACAATGAACATTTTCAATGTAAATCAAGTTGAAGGATGGTTATTTTCTTGTTTGTTTCAATTTTTTTCTTTTATCTCCATATCAATATACGTGTATCTAAATATATCTATCTCTATGGAAAAAATCATCAACCTTTCTATCGATTAATGGCTAGATAATTTTCCTTCATAAATTTTATCAACTGTGATTTTTGTTTTACCCTAAACTACTTTTTAGTTGATTAAAAAAGAAACTCTAACAAGAGGTTCTATATGGTATAATATTTATGTTATTGTTGCCTTACATCAAGACAATTGTTGGCATCCATTTATAGACCTATCTATGTTATTGTTATTATTCTCCCATCAAAAGCGTCTTTAATTGTGGTCTCGGGAGGTGCTCTCTAGCCTAGTATGGTAGAGATGTTGTAATGTTTAATATTTTGATTCAATCAAAATAAAACAAAACAAAATAAAAATATTTATTTCAGAGCTTGGACGATGGTTTTTCCCATGGTATTATGCTCCAATGTAGCCTATTTAATGATCAATAATTAAACCATCTTAGATCCCTCTTAACTATGGATCTACCAAGTGTCGAGAGGGATCAAATATCTTTTCACTATAAAATAGGTTTGCACCTCAAGGGATTTTATCCCTGTCGGTGCTTGGTAAATCCAAAGTTAATATGGATCTAGGCTGGTCATATATCACCTCGGGATCAAGTTTCCTTCCTTGTCAATGTCTCAATATGAAACAGTGCATGTCATGAGTGTCCATTACCAACTTGTTTAATGTCTCTTTGTTTTCATTGGTTGATCAATTTTAATTTATTTGCATCCTTAGTGCTAGATGGTTGAGTATGTCTATTTATATTGCTTGACATGATGGATCAATATTTCCATGCCATGATGCTACATCCTTATTTAGGAATTTCTATATTTATCCGTTAGAACATTTTCTATTACTCATAATTGTGAAATTAAGAAATAACATTACAAATAAATGATAATAATATATAAATAATAATGTTTCAACCCATTAATTTATTATTCTCATTGTTTGATGCCGATAATTCTTTTCATTAAACTTTCACCATATTTCTCCTTAACTCCCACCATGTCTTATGGAACTATATGGTCATGAAACCGGGGACATATGGATTATAAAAGCTCTTGTTTGGGACATTTGGACCATGAAAGCTATGGATGGGGACATATGGATCATGAAACCTCTAATTAGGGACATACATTTGGCTAACTATTTTTTAACTAGGCATGAAAATATTTCTCATCAAATTGAGTAAAGAATCAAAAGATAGTTGCTAAATCAAAAGGAGGTGCAACCTAGTGTGTCTAATTGATTGAGAGTAGGAGAAACAATTTTATGGTTGCAAGAAATTGTATGTTGTGAATTGAGCTCAAATCAGTATAGGATAGAGTCAACCCATTGTTTAGGAGCACCGTGGAGCAACCATTCACTTTGTCATTTGTATAATTTAATCTGAGTTCATTTTTTTAGATGGTAAGGTTGAGATGTTTAAATATGTTTTCCACACTTTGTAGTTCCTAATTCTATAGTATGATTTGGAGGATGCATGCCATTTTCTAAGGCCTGTCACAACATTCTAGATGATCTAGACAGTATTCCAAATGACACATGCAAACTTGTCCAAATGTCTTCTAGGTGCATGTGAATATTGAGCAGTAAAATGTAAAGCCCTATTTGTATAATAATGTTGTGCTTTTATAGAAAGGTTCCTTCCACATATTTACTTATTATGAGCTAATTAAATGATTGGTTGGATCTATAAATGAATATTTTACAGGTTTTAAAGATAAAATCTTTTCTTCAATGACAATTTATTATGCTATTTGTATTATATTATGCATCCAATTGGCATCCTTGGTAAATAAGGCTTATTACTACAAAAGCTAGCAAATCTAGTGCAAAGCCTCACTAGTTGTTTGTTCAATTTAGTGTTCCTAAATTGATATCATTAATTGTCAACCTGGGGCTCGTAAGCTGATGAAGTGAAGGTGTACTATATGTACTTAAGCAACCTCTTAAAGCTTTTTTGTCGTTTGGGGTGTTGTTTATGGTTAATTTATCTTCCTAAGATGGAGTGATGTATTTATAAACAGATGAGTGATGGTGTGTGTAAGGTGAATTCTAGATGAGTGAAGGTGTGTGATTAGTGGTTTCTAACTACTTGAAAAGAAAAACTTGAAGGAAAAAAATGAATTAAAATGAACTGAAAGCAAAGAACCACTTTCTAATGGCATTAGACACCATTCATGCTGCTGCAAATAAAAGGTAAGAAAATCACTTAAAAGACCAATGATAATGTTTATCTCTTCCTAACTCCCTGCCTCTAACACATAGTACTGTGTAAGACACGATTAAGAAGTAGCTAAAGGTAAGTCTAAGAAATGATAAAAATGAGAAAAATCTACTTTAAAGACTAGTGATAATATTTTTGCTCTTTCTAACTCTCTGCCTCTAACACATAGTATTGTGTAAAGCACGATTAGAAAGTAGTTAAAGACTAATCTAAAAAGTACCCAAAGTCAACTGCAAGTTATTAGTATTCTGATCTCTAAAAGATAGACAATTTATAGTAAAGAGACCATTCATATGTTAGCAGACAGATTTGAGAAATAAGACTAAAAATTAGCTATGGAAAATAAAGTAAAGGCAGCAACTTTGAATCTGTCAACTGAAACTACCACTAGATATAAACCAAATACATAACACACAATCAATCCCGGGTTAAAAAACCTGCAAAAGAACAATGCTGATCAACTTAAAAGAAAGGATTCAAAATGAATTAAAATGAAGTGAATTATGCTGTACATACGTCAAGAAAAGGAAATGCTGAACATAAAAATACTATACAAGGCTATCATGAACAGGGGCCCTCCATTCACGTAACCAAAAGAAGACTCAAGGTGTTGAAAGCTTCAAAACAGCACTGCTTCTATTACTCCATGTGCAGAAATTCACAGTCAAGAGTGCTAGAACAGCACTATTAAAACAGAGTCTTGGGAATGCATGAAAATTATAACAAGTTCGTAAAAATACAACAATTAAAAGTTTTTTTAAGCGTATGCAGACGCAAGTATTTATAGGCATTTGAAGGATATCCTATGCGTGCTGCTAAAACTGAAAATAAACAAACTGTCATGCGTAATTAAAACTGCAATAACACGTCATGAGCCTGCGTGGGTGAGCTGGAGGTCCCGGTCGTCATGGGCATTGAATCCAGAGTTGGATTATGCCCCCCACATCCTGCGTAACACGGGCAAGTCACCGTTTGAGCTGACGTGACCCAACAGCTTACGCATCACCGTTAAGCTGCCTTCGTTGACCGGATCTTGCCCCTGTTTGACCGGAGGTATAGATGACGTGGATGGTTGAACAAATGGCACAGGAACCTCGAGCACCTTGATACCTAAGTGCCCATGTGGCTCATTTGGAAAAATGGCACGTGGAACCTTGAGAACAACAAAAAGGCTGCGGAATCTCCAGATGGCTGCGGAATCATCAGATGGCTACGGAATCAGCAGAGAGCTGCGGAATGCCTGTAAATATGTCAAAATCTAAACAAAACAGTCACACATTAGCAAAGCTCACTTGATCATGCTTAATGACATCTAATGTAATGATCTGGGT
>APFE030089199.1:0-22674 GCA_000404065.3 Pinus taeda
CTACGAGGCTAAGTGGTTTGATGTTGCCTTGGAGTTTACCTTTTTCAGCCTGAGGTGAAATTTCAAGCGCTAACATTTAGCATATTAGATAACAGTTGAAGGAACGTCAAAAAACCTAAGGGATTCCAAGAAACATATGTGGCCTACATTCCCCCTTCGGTGTGGCATTTTTACCTTACATGATTATAAACATGCAGAGAAAGAGGCAGAGAAGATTCAGATACTAAATCTTGCAACCATCCTAAATAGGCAATATGATCAAGGAAGGTTGCCTATAATGTTACTTCTTAAGCTAAACTTACTAGATTTGATCATGAAGAAGATGACTTTGATGATTTGTTTTCTTCAGTTGAACTATTTTATCAGGTTAAAGGATTGGCTAGCACCAAATATGGAGAAGAGGGACTAGAAAAATTAAATAGGTTTAAAGCCTAGAGATTGCAAACTCTGCCTTTGGATTTATTAGCTACAACCGCAACAGTTCAGCCACAGAGTCAAAGCAAATAGAAATTTGTCGATAATACTCTTGTAGTGGAGAAGATTCCCGAAAAGGAAAAGTTGCCAGAGCAGGAGCAAAGACAAGAAACAAGTAGCGGATCCCTTGATTCCAACATTTATGTTGATCCTAAAATAATCAAGGTATGGTAGCAATTTGATTCCATTATTAGTAATATTGAGAGCATTCAAGGATTCAGTACACCGAAGGTGACCACTGCTCAGAAATCAGTAATCAACACAGTTTCGATTGAAGGAACAAGCAGCCCGCCCATGATTCATAAGGACTTAGAAATAATCCATGAAAATCCCTTCGATGAGATTGTTTTACACATAGAAGAGATACCACTATTAGATGTCTTCTATATCCCTAAGCATAGGGCTGTAATCAAAAGCCAAAGGAAAAAGAGGAAAATTGATCACTCTCCTCTTTTGACTTTCACAAATGGAGATGATGAATGTGGTATGGAGAGAGGAAGTTAATCCTTCTGAAGATCTCACCAAAATTTCTCAATATGCTGGAGCATACACAACGGCCACAATGGATAAAACATCAGAGTTCAGTAATTTACTGAAAGAAAAAGACCAAGCAATCAGTTTTCTAGAAGCATAGGCACAGGGGAAACAACAGAAGATAGAACAACTGGAACAACTATTAGCAGTTCAGAAGCAGCTAAATGACCAGTTGAATGAGAAATTGCTCAAAGAAAAGCAAAGGATTAATAAGCAAACAATTCATAAGCAACAAGAGTTATCCCAAGCATTGAGTAAGTTGCAGTTATTAAATGAACAGATGAGTAAATCAAAGGAAGAACAAATCGCTCAACTGACAGTTCAGATAGAACGATTCAAAGAATATCCCCAAGTGGGAGAATTCAGATTTGAGGCTCTAGAAATTACCAGGGCATTATCTAGGCAGTTGAGCCTACTATGTCATAATATCTCACTAATTCTTCCTCTATGTGAAATTTCATCATCCATGGTTGACAAATCAGTAGATGCGAGACTAGACTTGGAAAGAGAAAATGAAAGATTAACAAATTTCCTCTCTTGGCAAGAATCTAAAGAGGGAAAAGCTACTAATCTACCACAAATCCAGGAATCGCATAAATAAATTCTATTTACTGAATGGCAATCTCAGCTAATGAAGGCCGAAAGAGCAACATCAAGATGCAGATCGGCAACAAGCAACCTGGTTGAATTAATTAATAACAATGTTTATTTATCAAATTTAATAACAAAGTGTTCTCTAGGAAAACTTCCACCAGTAAAAGCATTAGTACAGATGTGGAAACAAGAGCTGGAGCAAAGGGAAAAATTGATCGCAGGTATTCAAAGTTTAACATGGGAAACCTTTTAGTTTTTCCTTGTCAAATCATATAGTCAGCGGATAGCAATGATATGCCTCACCGGTGCTATTGGCCACATGATTCCCGAACTTAATGATGCCACATACACCGCTCAGTTACACTCACGCATGAGTCATCCACCAGAACTTCAGCCGATGCTCGCCATTTGTCAGCTCCAATCACAAGATGATCAACCAATACAGTGAACCATTTTTGACCGACCGCAGCATGCCTATTTCAAGATGATTTTCACATTTTTGTGATTTGGTTATACTAGCGCATAGCATATTTCTTTCATAGTTTGCTATTTTAAGTAGTATTTATAGACCCTTTCATGTTTTTAGAAAGGGTCCTCAAATTTTTGTATTAAGACTTGAATCGGAGGTTGCACTACTGTGCTTCTGATATATTTATTTCTATAAAAATTGGACCTGAATTTTGAGTTTTGATACATAATGTTTTTATGTGATATGCACTATTGCTTCTTGTGAAAGTATTCCCAAGTTAAAAGGCAGGATCTGAATGAGATTCATATCGGAGGAGACCCAAGTGCATACTGTTAGAGTCGGTCTTGTCAGTCCTTCGTCAGAGATCAAAACTCTTTATGCATTTCATTTTTAGGTGTCCCACTCCATTCACCCAGCTGCATTCCGCTAGGGGCATGCCATAATCTAACGGAAAAGGTCATGCTAGTTATTTCCCCTCATGTCTGGCTCCTGCTGGCTTAGGTCTTTTGTCAATGATCACTAAAGTCTGTGACAGTCAAGGTCTGGTCCTTTAATGGACAAAAGTCATTTTCGATCATTAGGTCTAAGGATTAAATCAATTTGGTCTTCAAACATATCCAATAAAGCCATGCAGGCCAGAGTGAGACCTTTAAAAAGTTATGATCCAGAGAGTTTCATCGTCATGTTGATAGACTTCGACTGTTCTTCAAAACTCTGTTTTGAAGAAAAGTCAAACAGTGTCATTTTTGATAAAATTTTCAAAAAAGTCGTCAGTTGATTTCTTCAGGTGTAGTCATGGTTTCCGTGGCCAAAGGCCCTGTCATGCGATCCCTGCAAAGAGGGCCGAAAATTTCATCATTTGAGCTAAAATTTCAAAGGGAAAAGTGAAATTCAGTATTGCTTTAAGTCAGTGAAAAAGTGTCAAAACATAACATTAACAAAATGGGTTTTTGAAGAGGAAAAAATTAAACCCATGACTTCCAAGTCTTTATATACAAGTTTCCACCAAAATCAAAGTTATTGTGCTAATAAAAGTGATTGAGAAACGTAGGAAAGTGTTGGAGAGAGTTGTTTGGTCAATTTAGTGTTTCCTAAATTGCTATATAAATTGTCAATTCGGGAGTTGTAAACTGCTGAAGTGAAGTGCACTATATATCCAAGATAACCGTTTTCTTAATTCTTTGTCGTTTTTTATTTTTGATTTGTTTTTGGATTTATCTTCTTGTTGATTTCCTAATGTGAGATGGTAATTCTAATAATCAAGTATGGATAAAAGTGTTCAAGGCAATGGTGACCTTTAAAATAATTTCCAAACTTCAAAGTTTTCAAAAGGTTTTCAAGCTCGCAATGATGAAATCAATTACTGAGAGAAAATAAAGATGTACCTAAATTCTAATTAAACCAAACAGTGAACTAGTGATTATGAAACCCAGTATCTTCACTGTAGTATATAAAAAAAAAAACTGAACTCAAAGCAATTCAAAAACTGTAAGGAAAGTAAAATAAACCATATCACATAAACTCATTTATGACCCCTCACCATTCGACTCGCTCTGGCTATAGGAGGTAATCATCAAAAAATTGAGTAATCTGATATCTAAATTGCATAAAATAAAACTAAGATCAAACTACACATTCATTCTTCAGTCCCTCACCATTCGACTCGCTCTGGCTATAGGAGGTAACCGAAAATGATATGAGTAATCTAATCACTAACTTGTAAAAGTAAATAAACTAGTATTAAACTATACATTCACACTCAATCCCTCACCATTCGACTCGATCTGGCTATAGGAGGTAACTGAAAATGATATGAATAGTCTAATTTCTATCTTGCAGAAAAGTAAATGAACAAAGCAAAATTGAAAGAAATAAACAATGCTGGAACTAGAACTAAGAAAACAAATCAGCAGAAGGACAAGATAATTCCATCATGTCATTAGTCATCAAAAAGCTATGTGCACTTGCCCGGGCTAAATATTAGAACCTGAAATGAACACACTGATCAGTTGACAATCATTAGAAATCATAAAAGAAACTATGAACAACAAACAACATGAATACCATGAGCAAGATAATATATACAGGCAAACATCTATGGCATCAAGAGCGTAAATGAAGAAAACATGGAACTATACAGTAACTACAGAACCTTGGTGTACAGGGGCCCTTCGCAACCTCGGCCAATCAGAAATGAATCACGAATTTGAACTCAAAAGCAATGTCTTCTCATATATTATAATACAGTCATAAAATAAGGACTAAGTCACGGCACGATGGCTCGTAAAAATAGTCAAGGTTACATATCAAAAGCTAGCCTATACACATACGAAGATGCTTTACTTATAGCAGGAAATACATAACTAATTCCTAAGGTCTGCACTGGTAGACAGACACATAAACGACCATATTCGGAAATCTAGCAGTATGGTAGCCGTGAGAAATAAATCCAAGGAGGGTGGCTTGTTACAATCGGTTCACGGGTAGTCCCTAGGTGTTAGCACACCTCCTGAGATTTGGGATTTTGCCACACAATCCTCCTCGTGATGAAAAACAAAGTCCTGCCACCGCAAGACTCCTTGTGTTGACCACCGTTTGACTGGCTTTGACCACGGGCTTCTGTGAATGATTCCGCTGAACCAAGGGGACACGTTCTATGTCCACACCATTTGTAGCTTGCCCATGTGGCCAGATTCTCCAGTAGACACCTATAACATAGACTTTAACAAAAAGGCTGCGGAAATTGATTCTGGCTGCGGAAAGTGACAAGATTCCACCACTGATTGAGCAAAAATCTAAATCAAATAGCAGTCACAAGACATAGTTAGGAAACCATTTATATGCTCTTTTTAAACTAATATGCAATGATTTAATAGCTTGGAGGTTTAGGTAACTGGAGAAAAAGGCTAAAAAGGTATATAGGGAAGATGTAAGTTTGGGACTCAACAAGAGCTAGCACGAATTTGGAGTGAAGTTGGAGACGGTTTCCAGAGCGCGGCGCACACACACAGGGGTGCGACACACACAAAGAGCGCGACGCACAGAGAGCCACCCCACAGTGCAAAATTTCAACGGGCGTGGCGTACACACCGGGCGCGGCGCACACCCACAAAGGCCCGAAACCGTGCCCAATTACATCAAATTGCTTGTGAAATCCCTCAAATCAACAGGTAGGCTCTATGTCATCACTTTCTCATCAAAGTTTATGAATGTTATGGTGGTTCATGGTTATGTTTAATTGCAACAAAACTCATAAAACCAACCACAGAGAAAACACCAAAAGCCATTGCTGCTAGGGTTGCATAATTGTGGTATTGATGCCAAGGCTCTGTTTTCCTACCATTTTTCCCTATCCCCCCTTCCTCATTTTTCCTATTATCCCTACCCTAAAACACTACCAAAACCTTATCCCCTATCCCTCCACTCTTTGGTCAATATAAACCCCAAAACCCTACCTTATCAAATACCCAAACCCCCCTACATATCCCTAAACAACACTTCTCCCCATAACCCCTATTCCCATCATATTATTCCCGTCCTAATACTCCCTGTTCTCATTGTTTCCCTTGGTGGTAGATATCACAACAACACCTAGTTTCACACCATCATCAAAGGGCAGCCCAAGTACAATACACACAACAATCATGTCATCTGGGCATTCATCAGAGTATGATATGGAGACACAAAGTGATTCATCCTCGGAAGAACATGCTCCCAGGAGACATCACAAGAGTGGAAAACATGTTAGGGATGAGCCCACTACCCTCACTGAATTGCAGGCCTACCCTCTTGCCATGTCATGTTTCCAGCATCTATCATGTTTTCAATTTTGTCAAAGGGTGGCTAATGTTAGAGTTCATCATGAGTTGGCCCGTCTTTTTGTGCTTCACCTACATGGAGGTCAGTCTATCTTGGCTGGGGTCACCTTCACATTGACACCCGAAACTATCTCAGTGGCAACCAGTATACAAAATGTTGGAGAACAGTAGCACAAGAAAAAGAAGGTGGATAGGAAACATTATGAGCCTTACATTAAGGCCAGATTCTTGAGGCAGTTCACAAGAGCCTTTCCATTCAGATACTTGAAAGATGAATATGCTCCGCTCATGAAATTGATCATGAAGTACTTGAGCTGTGAGGGGAGGTTCTCTCGTCTATATGCCTATCAAATCAGGTTGCTCATGCACTTTACCAGGGTGCGGATGATGAACCTCCCATTTTTCATTTGCAGGAACGTAGAGAGGATGAACACCTTCATGCAACATAAGACCCCTCAGCAGCAACTTAACAGTGTGTATCACTTTGCTCTTATCCGGATTTTGGTGGATCATCAGTTGGGATTGCAGGGCATTGCTTGGGAGGACTTCATCTCACGTGACCTCTTCAACACTTCACAGGTATTATCAGAGGCAGAGCATGAGATAGGTGGTCCTTCTCATCCGTATGAGTGCCATGAGACCATGACTATGCCAGTATTCATTACATATCAGGGAGGTAGTAGGCACTTGTTTGCAGCAGCAAAGCGAGTGTTATCTCCACCCGGGGTGGAAGGGGCCTTGCTTCCGGCATCGACTACACAGGTATAGGACAAGGGCAAGAGGTCCATGCATGACGAGGGGCCATCAGGTGAACAGGGGGCCGACTTCATCCTCATTCAGGATGATGATGCAGATGTGGAGAGTGCTAGACTTAGGATGACCATCCAGGAGAAAAACACGGAGATCCAAGACTTGTCACTAAATTTGGAGAGGGCCAAATGGATCATCAGGTATTTGGAGAAGAGGAACAAGTAACTTGAGGACCAGCATGAGATCATGGAGCTACAAAACATCCGTGAGAATCGACAAGCTGCTCAGCAAAGGAGGATTGAGCTCACTACCTTGGAGCAAGAGATTAACAATGACCGTGAATCTTGGCTCGAGCAGATCAACATCCACCTTGAGAGACTGCTGGAGAAGGCTGACAGAGACAAAACCATATTGAGGAGGATGGTTTATCATTACAGGGCACGAAACATGAGTTCAAAGGCTCGGATAAGGAGTTTGAAGGCAAAATTGAGCACAGAAACAAAGAGACAAAAGAGTAAAAAAGAGAAATATTGGCTTTGAATCTTGGCTAAAGCCTTGGTGGCCCAACATATTACCTCTTAGAGAACCTCCAGCCCAAATTTCAAGAAATTTGGGGCAATTTTGGTCACATGGAAATTTTTTGGTCATAACACAGGTTTTTTCTCCATGTGGCGCGACGCTTAGTATTGGGAGCTCCAAATGAGAAATGGCTTGCATTTTTGGATTCAGCATGCAAAATCACGACTACTGGTGCTTGGAGAAGAAATTTGAGCATGATTTGAGTCTCCAGGAGGTCAAAAACACCCAAAAAGTGACCTCTCTGCCCCTATTTTGACACACAAGAAGCAGTCTTGGGAGAATGAAGATTTGGAGGGGCAAATGAGCACCAAATTCAGAAATTCTACTTGGGTTGGAAAGTAGACAGTGCAGGCTTTCCAACAAGCACACTTAGGCACATTTTGGACTCCTGCAGGTACCTCAAAACAACCTCCAAAGTGGCGCGGTGCATATAGAATTTGGCGCGACGCATATAGAGAAAAAGGCCCAATTCACCTTCGTTTCGCGAAATTTTGATTAGCGACTTTCTCCAAGTGGGACCGCTCATCTACACTTCACTTTTTTCGGCACATAAGGCAAAGTTTAAAGTATTTTCACTCCAGATTGGCTTCTATCCAAGTGGAAAAGGAAGGCAGACAGTCACCCAAGCCATTTGTCATGTTTGTAACGCTGCACCTGTAGCTAATGGTTGGCTTTCCATCTCCATTTTGTAATGATTCGAGAAACTCCCCAACCCTTGGTCGTTCTATTTCCTCATGGCACATTCTATATATTGTATGCAAACTATTTGCAAAGGGTTGGTTGGCTTGTAATTTCTGGGAGACTGTGGGAAAGAAACTCTGTTTCTTCATTGTATATATTGACAGAGGATTAATGAAAGGCAACGACTCTATTTCATGAGATTCATGTGGTTGTGAGTGTAGCAAATGTGTCTCTTATGTTTCATATGTATTTAGTTATGTTTCACAGTTCATTTCATATTCGTTTCCAGTGAAATTTTCTGAGTTAGATAAGGTAGAATTCATTTTTATTGCTCTGCCTGTGGGAAAATTTCATGTTCAGTGTTCTTCTTCTGTTGAAAAGGATTCATGTTGTCCATGCCCTTTTCACCCTCCTAAGCAGTCTTTCCAATTCCGCATTATTTCAAACCTTAATTGCTAGACTTTCCGCCTGTCTTGCCTCACGAAGTAATCTATGCCTTTGTATTAAACTCTTTGTTCATTGTTGTCCGTTGGTCCCATACCATCCCAGGAACTCAGTCATTCATTAAAATTTCTTCTTGTATCCATATTCACTTACTAGCCTAAGATCAATATTTCACTGTAAGTCATCTCAGACCGTTTCGTTTACTTATTCACTGAGCGCAACTCGGAGAGAGCCCTCTCCTATTCTGGTAGGGCTAGCTACCAAACTGGGCGTGGTTTGTGGTTACCCTGAATGGCCTTCCTTCAGCCTAAGGCGGATTTAGGTGCTAACACATACAATACTACTATCTGTGTTTTTGCTTCATGCTTTTATGTGAATCAACATTTATTTATTTTGTTGTTATTGATATATGTATATGTTCTTACAACAATTCTTTGACTTATCACTATTGAATGTTTAAGAGTTGTTATCTTTCATATATACGTGTGTCAGTAATATATAACAATTATTGTGATAACGTTTTAATTATTACTTTGTTCAACTACTTGAACAAATTAATTATCATATGAATGAATATTTCTATTTATGAGTAAGTCATCTATTCGTTTACTTGTTAATAAGAACCATAAAAAAATTGCACTAGGAGAAAGACTTCCCGGGATAGATTAGTTACTTTTATATTGTTGCATTTTAGAATAGATCATTTATCATTTCCCATTAGATACTATAAATCGATCACTTATCCATCACACTTATATATATCATTGGGAAACTGGTCCCATTATATCTAGTCGGAGCCACCACACCAAACGGAAAAAGAGCTGCTTTAAGGTCCGAATCGGGTGGTTTTCCCCGATGTTGATGCAGCGATTTTCGAGGCATCAACATTTTTGGCACTAGAAGAAGGGCCTGAACTATGAATGGCGAGCGAATCCAAATATATAATCCATTCTGAGAGTAAATATCCCTCCACTTCACCTCTGATTTCTCCCTCGCATGCTAAATCTCCAGTTTCTAAGCGAGAAGTTGAGATAACAACAACCACTGCTGAACCCCAAAACATCTGAGATACATCAACTCTAGAATATCCTGAAGTACAGTCTCTAATTCATAAACTTCAAGGGTTCTCAATATCACCACATAAATCTAAGTTATCCCAAGGCAGTGTGACTTCGCAATTCATTCCTTCTCATCCCCTTACCAGACTTCAGAGTGAAAAACTTGGTATTGAACCTACTGAATTCCCTTTTCCTAAAAGAAAAAGAGCAAGGAAGACAACTGAAGGGTCTGATAGTGAAACTCTCTTATCATCATCATCCATTTCATCTTCTCCATTGCAAAGTCAACCATCCACTCCCCCACTCCAGATTGTCATTCAACAAGGTACTAGAACTTCAATATCTGCTTCTCAACCACCTGGAACTTCAATATCCTCTTCTTCTCAACCCCTTGGAACCTCATCTGCACTATCATCCATTAGTAGCTCAACAATGGCACAGAACCCATGGAACAATCCTGGTGCAGTCACAATGCCTGCACCTTTAAACCAATTGCCAATTCATCCCGAGAAATGGTTGCCAAAATTCAACCTAGATGCAGGCATACAGGCAGATGAACACATAAAAAACTTTATGTTGTCAGTCAATTTAAAAGGAATTACTGAAGTAGACGTGGTTGTCAGGATTTTCCCATATACCCTATAAGGATCAGCCGGGTCTTGGTACTTTTCGTTACCATCAGGATCCATTACTAGTTGGAATATTTTCCAAGAGCAGTTCTTAACTAAATTTGGTGATGACAGGTCCACAGCAACGTTAATTAATGATCTCTCAAATCATAAAACAGAATCTAGAGAGCCTATAAAAGAGTTCAATTCACGATTTAGTAAACTCTTAAATAAGATTCCTACTGCATCAAAACCTAGTGAAGAGGTTAGAAGTAAATGGTACATATCAGCCTTACCTTCAAACATAACTATCTTTGTGTATAGAGCTGCAAATCCTAATTTAGCAGAGAATATGAAAGAGGCAATTGCTGTGGAAAAACATATCATCGCCTTAGAAAAGAAAGCTACTCTTGAAGAACAAAAATTTAAAAAAGTTACCTTCAAAGATGATTCAAATAAGAAAATGGCTAAATATCCATATGATATGGAAGGTCTCCAAAAGGTTCTAAAAACTATGTCAAATGAAATGATAGAAATTAAGAAACAAGTAGTTGAGACCTCAACTAAGAAGCCATTTAGAAATTTTAAGAAACCAGAATCAAAACCTCCTAATGCTATATCCAACACAGAGTTAGACCCCGAGAACGATGAAGAAGAAGATACAGTCCTATCATCTGATGGAACTGAAGAAGAGGAAGCTGTGCAATGTCGTGGGATGTGGGACTTCATTTTGCCCAATTCTGATACTGAAAATAAACATGAAGCTTTTCTAGTAAGTACCAGGATTAAAGGAACTCCTAAACCTGTTCAAGCGACTTGAAAGAAAAAGAACATGGGTACTACTACTAAAGAAAGGGTTCCCACAAAGAAGTCTACAATGATGCCTACTCAAAATCAGCCATCAGCTTCCAATCCACCTTCATCATCTAAAATATTAGTAGTTGCAGACTCTATGGATTACAACATCATTGAAGACATGAGGAAAACAAGAGAAAATATCAATATATTTGAGCTTAGTAAGCTCAAACATCAACAAAAATTGCTGCTCAATGAATTAAATGTAGTACCTTCTTCTCTTCTTCCAAATGATGTATTGTCCAAAGCTGCTAAGGAGATAGGTAAGCCACCAGCTGGTAGAGTAGAAGCTACTGATGCTGTTCTAATCGGAGATAGATCAAATTCCCATACTCCTTTTCTTTTGACCTACGAGATTTATAATAGAAATCTGCACAATTGCTTGATAGACTCAGGGGCTTCATTGAATATAATGCCAGCTTTGGTTTGTTCTAAACTGAATATTGAACCCCAAAAGTCTGCAGTGCATATTGTCCAGTTGGATAGAACTAAGGTCCAAGTATTGGGAGAAATAAACTCAGTTACCATTAGGTTATCAGCTGATCCAAGAGTAGTTCAGAGAATTGATATATTAATTGCTGATATTCCTGAGTTTTATGGTTTGATTTTAAGCAGAGACCGGTCTGAGAAACTTCATGGTTACATTTCTACGATTGGTCTCACATGTGGCTTCCCTATAAAGGGAAGCCAAATCAGATCAAGATTGATCGGGAAAAGCATATGACTCATACTATAACAGAGTTTGAACAAGAAAACCATCCTATAGCATTCAACAATAATATTCTTGGTAACTACTCATATGAATCATTCTTTGGTAATTTTAGTGCTCAATCATCACCTTTCTCAGTTAATAGTTTCACATCTCAAATTGAAATTTTTTCCCAAACAAATACACCAAGGTGTGTTAAAATTGCTAAGGAAATTGTATATAAAACTATAGATAAACCTTTATTTTGGTCATTATATTTTGATGGGTCTAAATCTAATGACGGTGCAGGAGCATGATGTATTTTAGTTAGTCTGGAAGGAGAAAAGACTATGCTATCATGTAGATTAGTATTTGAGTGCACAAATAATACTGCTGAATATGAAGTCTTGATTCAAGGAATTTACAAAGCAATAGGCCTTAAGGTGCAATATTTGAAAGTGTTCGGTGACTCTAAAATTGTTATAAAGCAAATCAGAAATACTATACATTACCTTTTTAGTCACCTTAAACATTATCAATCCTTGGTACAAGACCTTGTATCTCATTTTCTAGCATTTAATATTTCTCCCATTCCTAGATCTCAGAATGCAGCAGCAGATTTACTAGCCAATGTTGCTTCTAAGCTCCTTCCATCTGAAGATTACAGTCCCAATAGATTTTCAGTAGAGTTAATTTTCAGATCATCAGTTCCCGATAATGTCACGAAATGGCGAGTATTCAATCATGACGATGACATTTTAAATTTATTAACTTCTGATAAGTCCTATGATGATCAAATTATTGATGAAAGTGAGCATGATCTTTAAATGAAGAAAAAACTTGAAGAAAATTCAATACCTAAACCAATGGTCAAACTTGAAGACCTTTATGACATCAAAGATAGGTTTAAAGATGTTATTAATTCAAAGCTTCAAAGTTATACTTTAAGATTTGAATTAATAAATCTTGGCATAGAGGCCAAGCGACAAAATATCAATTTGGGATTAGGACTTACTTCAGAAGAAAGATTTGCGTTTATCAAATTATTGAATAGATATAAAAATGTCTTCGTTTGGAATTATGATGACTTGAAAACATATGATACTTCTATCATACAACATACAATTCCAATGATATCTAAAGAAAAACCAGTACAACAGAAATTAAGGAAAATCCATCCGAACTTTGAAAGTCAGATAAAGCTGAGTTAAACAAACTCTTGAAGGCTAAGATAATTTTTCTTGTTAGACATTCAAAGTGGGTGTCCAACTTGGTGCCCGTGAGAAAGAAGAATGGTGACATTAGAATTTGCATTGATTTCAGAAATCTTATTAAGGCAAGTAAAAAAGATAACTTCCCACTACCAATAATGGAGCAAACTCTGCATTCAGTAGCTGGTTCTGAATTAATGTCTTTCCTAGATGGTTTTTCAGGGTATAACCAAATCTTGGTGCACCCCGATGACAGACTCAAGACTATGTTCAGAACTAAGTGGGGAACTTATGCCTATCAAAAAATGCATTTCAGTTTAATTAATGCTGGAGCTACCTTCCAAAGAGAAATGGATATAGCATTCAAAGGTCTAATTAATAATTCAGTAGTTGTCTATTTGGATGACATTACTGTCTTTTCTAAGAAAAGAGCAAATCATTTACATGATTTGAAACAAATCTTTGAACGATGTAAAAGGTATGGGATTTCACTAAATCCTAAGAAGTCATTTTTTGCTCTTGACCAAGGTAAACCCTTGGGGTTCATTGTTTCAAAAGATGGTATTTATATCGATCCAGATAGAATCAAAGAGATTTATGATATTCCATTTTCACATAATAAAAAATCAATGCAATAATTTTTAGGTCAAATAAATTTTGTAAAAAGATTTGTTCTAGATTTTTCACAGATTGTTTTACCATTACAAATCATGATCAATAAAAACTCAGTGTTTAAATGGGGACATATAGAAAAGGAGGCTTTTGATTCAATCAAGCAAGCAATCATAAATTCTCCTACATTGAACACTCCCAATTTTTCAAATCATTTTATTTTATATACTCTAGCATCTGATTCATCTTACGCAGCAGTACTGCCACAAATCAATGATCAAAACTTGGAAGCACCAATATCATTTTATAGTTCAAATCTTCAAGGTGTTGAGCTTAATTACTCTGAAGTTGAAAAGCAAGCCTTTGCTGTATTCAAAGCCATTAAACACTTTAGACCCTTTCTCTTAAATACTCACACAAAAGTAATAGTCCTTTTTCAGCAGTAAGACAGTTACTAGTGCAAAGGGAATTGGGAGAAAAAAGGGCAAACTAGGTTACAACATTACAATAATATGATTTGGACATTAGACCAACAAAGATTGTCAAAGGCAAAGGTTTTTACAGGCTGTTAGCAAGAGCTTCTAATATTCAGGAACATGAAGGTACCAACAATATTGAAGAAATCAAGGAGATAAGTACCATCAATCATGAATCCCAATATGCAGATTTGATATTTTATTTGAAAAATGGATATTCTCTTTCTAATCTTTCCTATAAAAATAAACATGCCATAAGACTGAAAGCAAAAAACTTCATGATTGTTGATGATGTGTTGTTTAGAAGGAATTATGTTTCAATTTTGTTAAGATGCTTAGAAAAACTCAAGTGCAGAAGGTCTTGCAGGAATTACATGATGGTCTAGCAGGAGGACATTTTGGAGCTGATACAACAACTCACAAAATTATTCATGCTAGGTATTATTGGCCCACTTTATTTAAATATACTCATGAATATGTAAGGAAATGCAGAACATGTCAAACTGCTAGTGGAAGACAAAGAAGCCAACTTTTCCTTTGCAACCAGTCAACATTGAGCAACCCTTTGAACAATGGGAATTGGATATCATTGGAGAAATTATTCCACATTCATCCAAACAGCACAGGTATATCCTTACAGCCACAGATGACTTTACAAATTCGGTAGAAGCAATTCCTTTGAAGGCAACAAACTCTGAGGCAATCATTGAATTCATAGACCAATTCATCATTACCAGGTTTGGTGTACCAAACACTCTGATTTTTTATAATGCATCTTATTTATCTGGTAATTCCATACTTGAATTTGCTATCAAAAGAGGATTCAAATTGAAATATACTGCAAACTACTACCCTCAGGGTAATGGTTTAGCAGAATCCACTAATAAAAATCATATCAAAATCATTAAGAGAACTATTGATCAAAATCATAAGAATTGGCATAAGTCTTTGATAGTTGCATTATGGGCAGACCGTATAACACAAAAGGCCTCAATAGGCACTTATCCATTTAATCTGGTGTATGGAAAGGAGGCTGTCATACCAACTAACTTAGTACTTCCATCACTAGCCTTAGTGCAGTTTATTGAGGAAAATCGCTCATCTTCTATTCAATTGAGACATAATCAGATCCTAAAATTAGAAAAAGAAAGAGAGAAAGCCCGAACTACACATGCGAATCATCAACAAATTATTAAGTCTTCTTTTGATACAACTTCCAAAGGCCCAAAGCTTTTACAAGTTGGTGATCTTGTTTTGAAATGGGACAAAGCACACGAGGATAAAGGAAAACACACTAAATTTCAGAAAATGTGGCTCAGACAATTTAAAATCATCGAAAAGATAGGCCCATCAACATTCATATTGCAAGGTCTATCAAGAAAGAGAGATTCTCTTCCTGTCAATGGGCTTATTTTGAAAAAATTCTTCACTTGAGGAGGTAACCCCTTCTTACTTTGTAAATATTCAATTTTCAGCTATATTTGTGTGAATAATTAGTTTAGTTTTTTCTTGGAAAATAAAGTTGTAAATAACTCTCTATTGGTTTTTATTATTTTGAAAAGGTTACTTAAAAGAAAAATGGTGTTAATATTTACTTTTGATAGATGAAAGCCTTGAAGGAAAAGAAGAAAGTTCTAGGAAATTAAGTATAATTAAACTTTGAAAACCCTTTTTATTTTTGTAAAATCTTCTCAAAACTTGAAAATACTGTAAATCATTCTAAGTTTTAAAAGCCTAAAAAAGGTTATCAATAGAAAGAAAAAACTGATTCAATATTAGCATCTTCAACTCTTAAAATTGTCATCCATGTTCTCTTAGGGAGAAAATTATTCACCCCATCCATAAAAGTTTATGATTTTTCAGAGTGTAATTCTAAAATATATTTGATATAAGAGATAAGAGGTCTCATCACGAGCCTGATTACCATGATCATAAGGGACTAGTTCAACTAACATTACCAACATTACATACCAAAACAGGGTAATGGCTTATAATTATAAGACAAGGGGTCCCATCACGAGCCATCTTGTTCAATTAAATTACAACCAGTGAATGGCATTGTTAACAGCTGGCCACCAAACCAAGACAATGGCTTTTATCTTACAAAATAAAAAATAAGGAAAAGAGGAAAGTGTAATACAAAATATGTGGAAACATATCTTTTGGATTCATTCTTTTAAATCATACTCTGAAATGGATAGGATAATGAATGATTAAATGGTTAAAAGGTAACCCTGTCGAGACTATAAACGTTTTCTGGCAACAATGGATCTACCTGTGACAAGGGAGCCATTATATAAGCTAAGTTGGAGAAATCTCTTGTTTTATCATTATCAACCAATCAAGGTTTACTGAAACTTAAAATGTATTTAATTTTGAGATGAGAAAGAGATAGCAAAAATAGTTTTCATTATATTCAGAGTTTATGATTACCTAGTTATATTAGATTTTCTCTATCCACTAAGGTTTTCAGATTAAGAAGGTTAAAATACTACATTACTTTCTCATATATAACTGTTTCTTCCAGTGAATCTCCAATTGTTGTACTGTACAACAACCCCCCATTTCTAAAAAACTTTTACAATTTTTTTTTAATAAGAAATGGGTCCCCTTTTAAATAAACTTAGTGAGATTTGTGATTTGATAAATAAGCCTGGTATTGACCTCATTATAAGAAAAAACCTTTATCAAAAGGCCTGATGTAATTAATTCATTGGGTAAAGCCTTTTGAATAAAGTATAAAGTGTTCCTTTGAAAAACATCATAAATAATTCTACATTGCGATAAAGCGATCGGAGATTGCGTATCACAATGACAAAGGGATACACATAAAAAGGTCCTCATCAAATCCTCTGATCTGATAAAGGTAATTACAATCGGCAATCGGAGGTATCATATGACAAAGAACTAAAGCAAAAGCCGAACCTTGATTGCGATTAATAAATAAGGCGTGCATCTCAAAAATAAATCATTCGCAAAAATGGTTTGCATGCATAAGTATTTTAAAATTAATGAATCAAATCAATTTATTGAAAACATACCCCGCCTTATTATAGTTTCACTTTATCGCAATCAGAGATATTTGTCTCAAGTGATGAAGCTTTACCTTTTTGAAACTCCCGATTGCGAATTGCGATTTATCGCCGATCGCCAATCGAGGAAATCCAAAGACATGCTTGAGATAATCATTCAATATATGATCAATGCGATGAATATTTATGGTATTTATTCAGTACGATTGGCGGCTTGAACGGTTATTAATTTCACAGTTAAGAGTGAATCCTTCAAGGATTTCACTTGTGGTGGTTCTTAATTGCATCCGACTTATCATATGTCAATTGCCTTAATTCCTTTCATTTTCGTATTGGATTTTAGCGGCAATATCCCTGTGTTACATTTGTAATTATCTGTGCAGAGTTTATTTGAACTCATGAATCCAGAAAAGATGGGGAAGAAATCTAAGAAGGCCAAGGCACCTCCTGTAGTTAAAGAACCAGAGCTGAGAAAGAAGGGACTAATATCAGATACAACATGCCTCGGTCTGGGAAATGTGAGCTGGGAAAGTATCTACAATTTGATAGAAGCAGAAGAGCCCGAAGAACTGGAAGAGGAAGCTACATCCGATTCCACCAAAAAATCAGAAGGAAATCTCAAAGAACTGGCCTGTTCATACCTTCGCAGGATAGCAGCGCAGGCCAAAATTTTGCCATACACTGATGTGGTTAGATGGGTCGTTGAGAAAATCCCAACTGCAGACCGAACATTTTCCATGGTTGATGGAAAAATATTCGGGTCATTTAAACCTAAAGATCTCAGGCAAATGTACCATCTACCTCTGCTCGAGAAGCTTTATAACAAGGCATTTCTAGAAGCATTTGCAAAAGAAAATGACTTGGAATCGGACCGGATCAGACACTGGTGACATTTCCCAAATAAACATAAGCACGAGTAATCGAGTAAGTATTCTGTTGATTCATTAGCCTCTCCTTATTGCTATGCTGGCGTTATGATGTGTAGACTATGGGGACAACATGATTCTGCAAAATTTACTATAGATATGGTCCCATTAATGGAAGCTGCGATTCATGGTTATGTTATGGATTGGGCAAATATTCTATCTGATAGAATAGCCACTGAGATACTAGAATTAAGAAGGAAAACATATACAACCTTTCGGACCATTCGTCCTTTTTACTACAGTGCATATATTTTTGACATCATTTGTTTTAATTTTGAATACCTCGTACTCGGATGGAAGTGGACTTTCCAAGATCCTAATCCTATTCATATCTATCAAAAACAGTTGTGGAAGGCCCACTATAAGAATCACTTGTACAAAATTTGTAATGGTTTTGTCCTACCTATATACTATTCTATCTTTAATAAGCCCGCCCTTAGGATATCTCAGGAAGCAGCAATTGACCTAACAACAATGGGTAGTTGGTTTAGAGAGGAGAAATTCACTTATGTAAGACTTTTTGGTAGTCTTACCAAACCTCATGTTATTCCTCTATATGTTCCTGATAAATTGTTAGCCCGAGAGTTAGCATATCAGATAACAGTTGAAGGAACGTAAAAAACCCTGAGGGATTCCAAGAAACATATGGTACCTGCATTCCCCCTTCGGTGTGGCGTTTTTACCTTACATGATTATAAACATGCAGAGAAGATTCAGATGCTAAATCTTTCAACCATCCCAAATAGGAAATATGACCCAAGGAAGGTTGCTTATAATGTTACTTCTCAAGCTAAAATTACCAGATTTGATCATGAAGAAGATGACTTTGATGATTTATTTTCTTCAGTTGAGCTATTTTATCAGGTTAAAGGATTGGCTAGTACCAAATATGGAGAAGAGGGACTAGAAAAATTCAATACGCTTAGAGCCCAGAGATTGCAAACTCTACATTTGGATTTATTAGCTACAACCCCAACGGTTCAACCACAGAGTCAAAGTAAATATAAAACTGCCAATAATACTCCTGTAGTGGAGAAGATTCCCAAAAAGGAAAAGTTTCCAGAGCAGGAGCAGAGACAAGAAACAAGTAGCGGACCCCTTGATTCAAACATTTATGTTGATCCTAAACTAATCAAGGAATGGCAACAATTTGATTCCATCATTAGTAATACTGAGAGCATTCAAGGATTCAGTACACTGGAGGTGACCACTGCTAAGAAATTAGTAATCAACATAGTTCCGACTAAAGGAACAAGCGGCCCACCCATGAGTCATAAGGACTTATAAATAATCCCTGAAAATCCTTTCAATGATATTGTTTTACACATAGAAGAGATACCACCATTAGATGTCTTCTACATCCCTAAGCATAGGGCTGTAATCAAAAGACAAAGGAAAAAGAGGAAAATTGATCAATCTCCTCTTTTGACTTCACAAATGGAGATGATGAATGTGGTATGGAGAGAGGAAGTTAATCCTTATGAATATCTCACCAAACTTCCTCAGTATGTTGGAGCATACAAAACGAACACAATGGATAAAGCATCAGAGGTTAGTGATTTACTAAAAGAAAAAGACCAAGCAATCAGTTTGCTAGAAGCACATGCACAGGAGAAACAACAGAAGATAGAACAACTGGAACAACAATTAGCAGTTCAGAGGGAGCTAAATGACCAGTTGAATGAGAAATTGCTCAAATAAAAACAAAGGATTAATGAGCAAACAACTCATAAGCAACAGGAGTTATCCCAAGCATTGAGTAAGTTTCAGTTATTAAATGAACATCTGAGTAAATCAAAGGAAGAAAAAATCGCTCAACTGACAGTTCAAATAGAGCGATTCAAAGAATATCCCCAAGTGAGAGAATTCAGATCTGAGGCTCTAGAAATTACAAGGGCATTGTCTAGGCAGTTGAGCCTACTATGTCATAATATCTCACTAGTTCTTCCTCTGTGTGAAATTTCATTATCCATGGTTGACAAATCAATAGATGCGAGACTAGACTTGGAAAGAGCAGATGAAAGATTAAAAAATTCCCTCTCTTGGAAAGAATCTAAAGAGGGAAAAGCTGCTAATCTACCACAAATCCAGGAATCACATAAATAAATTTTATTTACTTTATGGAAATCTCAGCTAATGAAGGCCGAAAGAGCAACATCAAGATGCAGATCGGCAACAAGCAACCTGGTTGAATTAATTAATAATAGTGTTTATTTATCAAATTTAATAACAGAGTGTTCTCCAGGAAAAATTCCACCAGTAAAAGCATTAGAACAGATGTGGAAACAGGAGCTGGAGCAGAGGGAAAAATTGATCGCAGGTATTCAAAGTTTAACATGGAAACCTTTTGGTTTTTCCTTGTCAAACCATATAGTCAGCAGACAACAATGAAATGCCTCACCGATGCAATTGGCCACATGATTCCCGAACTTAATGATGCCACATACACTGCTCAGTTACACTCACGCATGAGTCATCCACCTGAACTTTAGCCGATGCTCGCCATTTGTCAGCTCCAATCACAAGATGATCAGCCAATACAGTGAACCATTTTTAGCCGACCGCACCATGCCTATTTCAAGATGATTTTCACATTTTTGTAATTTGGTTATACCAACGCATAACATATTTCTTTCATAGTTTGTTATTTTAAGTAGTATTTATAGACCCTTTCATGTTTTTAGAAAGGGTCCTCAAAATTTTGTATTAAGACTTGAATCAGAGGTTGCACTATGGTGCTTCTGATATATTTATTTCTATAAAAATTGGACTTGAATTCTGAGTTTTGATAAAGAATTCTTGTATGTGATATGCACTATTGCTTCTTGTGAAAGTATTCCCAAGTTAAAAGGCAGGATCTGAATGAGATTCATATAGGAGGAGACCCAAATGCATACGATACTACTATTTGTGTTTTTTCTTCATGCTTTTATGTGAATCAACATTTATTTATTTTGCTGTTATTGTTATATGTATATGTTCTTACAACAATTCTTTGACTTATCACTATTGAATGTTTAAGAGTTGTTATCTTTCATATATATGTGTGTCAGTGATATATAACGATTAGTGTGATAACATGTTAATTATTACTTTGTTCAACTACTTGAACAAAGTAATTATCATATGAATGAATATTTTTATTTATGAGTAAGTCATCTATATGTTTACTTGTTAATAAGAACCATACAAAATTGCACTAGGAGAAACTTCCTAGGATAGATTAGTTAATTTTATATTGTTGCATTTTAGAATAGATCATTTATCTTTTCCCATTAGATACTATAAATTGATCACTTATCCATCACACTTATATATATCATTGGGAAACTGGTCCTATTATATCCAGTCGGAGCCACCACACCAAACAGAAAATAAGCTGCTTTAAGGTCTGGACCGGGTGGTTTTCCCTGATGTTGATGCAATGATTTTCGAGGCATCAACAATACCATACTGGGATTCCCAAGGTCATGTTAGGGAGGACCAATGAAGCCATGACAGGGATAGAAAATACTCCTAGAGGGGGAAATAGGAAAGGTATCTGGCCTACAGGGTAATGCCCTGGTGGAATAGCTCCCGGATGGTTGAGACTTGGAGGAACAGTTCCTAGTGGAAACATAGGAGAGGCACCCACAAACGGAGGAGGTCTTAGGGGGTGGATCCAAAGGGCTTGGTTGAGATGGCAACAACAAGTTGTTGAGGAGATGACTATTAATCAGATGTACCAAATTTCTTAAGGGAAACCCATGATGCTTGTAACATGCAAACACTCATAGTGTTAGGCTTTGATATGGGAGGGGAAGGACTAGGGAAAGCACCCAACAAATGAGGAATCTCTATAGACTTCGGGTGAAACACAAGTGAGGGGAGGTGAATATTACTTATCTGACATTTACGAGAAAATGGAATAGGGGGAGGTCATAGATTTCGACTCGTAGTAAGTCAACTGATCGATGGTAACGATATTCGCTTCATGGGGGAAGCACATCTTGGGGAAAACCATAGATGCGATGACTGACATGACATATGTGTAACTACGACGTAAGAGAATGTTGTAATCCAAAGGGGAATCAATGAATTCAATGTCGACATGGACAGTCTTGCCTGGAAGGGTCACTGGATAGTTGCGATACATGCCAAGAGGTTTGGAGGAGTGTCCATCCCAAGCACGCAAAGTGATGGTGGAAGGGTACAACTCAGGTGGCTTAAGTTGTTTCCAAACAGTAGCAGTCATCACATAGTTGGATGCACCTTTGTTAATAATACATTGGGAGATGATGGAATTACTGACTTGGATTGGTATCTAAAAAGAAACAGATGAAGGTATTGAGGGATGTTCTGATGCATCAACTGGGAAGACAATCAACCGATTGTCAGAAGGATCTATTGCGCCCAAGGCAGTTAGTAGATATTTATTTTGAGATGGGAGTGATTGGATTACTTCCAGGGTCGACATGGTAGAACGTGATTGCGCTAAGTCGTCTACTATACTGTATGTATGGGAAGCTCGGTTAGAAGCCGCATTATGGCGTAATGGTTCCTTGGGGATCTTGGGAATGACGTCAACTTTAGGTTGATGGATCTATAACATACCATTTGGTGTCATCAGAGGCTCAGTATATGCTTTGGTTTTAGACTCAGTGGCAGACGAAGTCGATGGCTTGTCACATTGACGCGATGGAATGACACACACGACACGAAAATGGTGAAGGGAGATCAATAATATGCCTTTGTCTCAATGACGGGAGATAAATTTTGTTGTGTGTGGAGCATGATTGTTCAGAGGTCTTTGTTTCAGCCGGATGTATACCCCAGGAAGTTTTGTACACCCCTCCACGCGGGGGGGCGGGGGGGACTTGTCCCCC
>APFE030089199.1:31829-52533 GCA_000404065.3 Pinus taeda
TTAGTCTTGCGCTTGGTTTCCTTGCTTGATTCCTCTCCTTCCTGATAGATCTTTGTCGCTTCTTCTTCGTCTGCCCAGCTTCAAAGAGCATCTGTGGAATCAAAAAAGCATACTACTATCGAAGAACAGAGATCTATATTCATAAATAACACAGGAGCAGATATGTGTTAACCATACAAATGCATATATAATCAAACATACAAGAATATGGAGGAAAACTTGAATAGCTTTATTAAGATCAAGAGTAGCAAGAGGGTTACAACCATATGTTCTGACCCAGCATCATCCTCCAGCAAGAAATCCCTTCTTCACCTCAAGTAAAGCTTAGATCACCTAACACTATGAAGTTACACCAGAAAACCAACAACACTTCTCTACAAGATACAAGATTCCAGCCTCCAGATCTCTGTGATGAGGGATCCATATATAGATGATTGTAGTGGGGTGAGTCATCTTCTTGGGTCTTTATTAGTGTCCTCTCTCTGATAGTTCTTGGTTCCACTTGGAGAATGATGATCTCTTACTCATCCCTGGTCGAAAACAGAGAGGCAAGTGTCAAAGGTGAAGCTTCTAAAAGATTCCATGATCTTCCACCTCGCAATTTGTCCCTGCCATTTGTCCATTCTCGACCATCACACCCTACAGAGGGGCCATTCAGTATGCATCGCACCCTTTACACTGGGAAGGTGATATGCATCGCACCCTCTGCATTGGGTATTCAGTATGGTCCAGTTTTCACCATTTATGAGCAGTTTTTAGTGGAGAACTTCTGGGAGATGATGTAATCAGCTGACCTTGTTCCTTTAGGCAGTGAAGAAACACTTTTAGGGACTTAGGAGCCCTCATTTTATGGACATTTATGATTGGGGTTGAAGTGCCCAAAAATGTCTGTAACAGGCACTGTCTTGGTATGGTGGGAAGACAAGACACAAGCTGACATGAAGAAACATGGTAAGATTCTTTCTATCTGGAGTGAATTTTTTTTTGCAATTAAAAAACAATTCTATCCACTAGCCTACATGTAGAAAGCCATGATGAGCTGGCAAACTTTTCGACAACTAAAAGGGAAAAGTGTATAAGGTTACACCTAAGAATTTAAGAAAAGAGCTTTGATTCTAGGAATTTCTTTAGACTTACCTGAGACTCTGTTGAAGTATATAGGTGGTCTACACAACTACATGAGGCACACTATCCTCATGTTTAATCCCACTAGCATAGATGAGGCATCCGTTCAGGCTACACATCTAGAAGCTAGAGGTAAGAATGGGAACCCAGAAGTTGGGGGATCATCCCAACCCACTGCAAGCAAAAATAAGGAGAAAAGAAAACAAAAATGGAAAGAGAGGAAGACAAACACTGTACAGAAAAGCAAGCCTTCATGCACTCACTGTAAGACGGATGGGCATGACGATGAACACTGCTGGATTCTGCATCCGGAGCTGAAACCTAAGAAGTTTGAGGGCAAGAAGAAGAAGACTGCTGTAGCTATTCAAAAGGATTTGGGGTCAGACTCAGGAGATGAAACAACAATCGAAGCCACAAGTATAAAAGGTAAAAATTCTAAAGCATCTACTAGTAATTCTGCACAATATACTAATAATGAAGAAAATGAGAGAAAAAGACATGAGATTTTTCATATTCGAGTTATTTCCAATAATCAAAAGATTGATACTTTGTTTGATAGTGGCTCACAAGTAAATTTAATTTCTAAAGCAATTGTAAAAAAGTTGGGATTAATAACCACACCTCACAAGAAACCATATCGATTAGGTTGTCTATGTGATAAAACAAAGCTACAAGTGACTAGACAATGTAAACTTAGGTTTTCTTTTGGGTCAGCATTTGTAGATGAGGTTGAGTTAGATATATTTCCTTTGGATATATGTGGGATTGTTTTAGGAAGTCCTTACTTGTATGATAGAAAAGCTATTTTCTATAGAGCTGAGAACAAGTATCTACTAGTTAAAGATGGAATCGAATATATTGTAAGAGCTCATAAGCTCAAGAATAATTATATTCTCATAAACTTAGGGTAGATGAAATGAATTGTAAATTCATGCAAACAATTTTTACTAATGGTTGTACAGGAAAAGAAACCTGATAAAACTAATGTATTTGAGGGATGTGATGCTAAACAACAAGCTGGTTTAGAAAAAGTTGTTTTAGAATATGATGTATTGTTTCAAGAACCTAAAGGTTTGCCACCAAAAAAGGAAAAAATGCATGATATTAATTTGAACCAAGATGCTCCATTGCCTAACATTGGAATGTACAGGTTGTCCTCTTTAGAGAATGCAGAAATTAAGAAGCAGGTACAGGAACTGCTTGATAAGGGGTTTATCAGACCTAGCACATCACCATGTGGGTCTCCAATTGTTTTGGTGAAAAAGAAATATGGCTCATGGATAATGTGCATTGATTACCGAGCATTGAATAAAATAACGATAAAAAATTGTTATCCCCTTCCTCGCATAGATGATCTATTAGATCAGTTGAAAGAAACTGTTTAATTTTCCAAGTTAGACTTGCATAGTGGCTACCATCAGGTCAGAGTTGCAGAGCAAGATGCATGGAAGACTGCTTTCAAAACAAATCAGGGATTGTATGAGTGGTTGGTTATGCCATTTGGCTTAACTAATGCTCCTACTTCTTTCATGAGAGTAATGAATGATGTACTCAGACCTTTTCTTGATGATTTTTTTATTGTATATCTGGATGACATTCTTATATTTAGCAAAACATGGGAAGAATATTTAAAGCATGTTAAGCAGACACTAGATGTTTTGAAAAGAGAAAAAAATTATGTTAAACTCTCAAAATGTGAATTTGGCAAAACATCTTTGAAGTATTGGGACATATAGTAGGGGGTGGTGAATTGAAGATAGATCCCTCTAAGGTTGTAGTCATTGTAAACTGGCCTAAACCCAAATCTGCTACAGAGGTTAGAAGCTTCTTAGGAGCATCACAATATTGGAGAAAGTTTATTTCTGACTTTTCCTTAATTGCAACTCCCTTACATGCTTTAACATGATTGAACAAGGTGTTTCAGTGGGGAGGCAAACAGCAAAAAGCCTTCGACACATTGAAAGAAAAGATTAGTACAACACTAGTACTAGCACTGCCCGATCTTCAAAGACCATTTGAGATTGAAATAGATGTCAGTGACTATGCCATGGGAGCAGTGTTGATGCAGCACGGTAAACCCATATGTTATCATTCTGAGACATTTAATTCTGCAGTAGTTAACTATCCCACATATGATAAAGAATTGTAGGCATTAGTACAGAGTGTGAAAAAGTGGAAACATTACTTAATCGGCAAAGAGATAGTTATACATGCTGATCATCAACCACTTCAATATATACACTCCCAAACTAAGTTGCAACAATCAAGACACTATAGATGGATGGGTTTTCTACAATAGTTTCATTAAGTCATTAGATATAAAAAGGGCATACACAATAAAGTTGCAGATATGTTATCTAGACCAATTATAAATGCATCTACCACACTTAAGCATAATTCAGTATTGCATGAGAACTACATTGAACAATATGCCCAAGATATAGATTTTAAAGATGTATATGCAACTTTAAGTCAAGGCGAACGAGTAGAAGAATTGGATTATCATGTTAAGGACCAACTCTTGTATCATTTTGGGAAGCTATGCATTCCACAAACTGAAAGAGTAAAGATAATTCAGAAGCACACACTTCTCTTAAATCAGGTCATTTGGTGTAAGTAAACGGTTTGCACAACTGCAAAGATTTTTTTTATGCCAAAAATGAATGAGACAGTGTCTAGATATGTAAGAGGGTGTACCATGTGTGCTAAAAGCAAGCCCATCAATAGAAAACTAGGCTTGTCCACTACCAGTTCCTTCTCATCCTTGGGAAAGTGTTTCCATGGACTTTGTTGGAGGATTGCCTAAATCTAGGAAAGGTCATGACCGTTTATATGTTGTTGTGGATAGGTTCAGAAAAATGTGTATTTTAATACCTTGTAACAAACATATTACAGCTGAACAAACTACAAAGTTGTTCTTTCAGCATGTATGGGTTCATTTTGGATTACCCACTTCCATAATATCTGATCGAGATACTCGATTTGTTGGGAAATTTTGGTCAATTTTGTAGGAATTGATGGACACCAGGCTGAAGAAGAGCACAACTTTTCACCCGCAAACAGATGGCCAAATAGAAGTGGTCAATAGGACAGTGATCTAGTTGCTCAGAGGCTATTGCAGCAAACATCCCAAACTTTGGGATGAACATTTATGTTATGTGCAGCATGCTTACAATCGATCTAAACATTCTTCTACAGAGAGATGTCCTTTCGAGACCTTTTTTGGTTTCACACTAAGGTCTCCCTTGGATTTTGTCTTTGGTAAAGACATAGCAGTTGATGGACACAGTGATGTGGACAAGGAAACAAAGTTCATTGAACAAATCGAAGAGATTCACCAGGCAGTACAGGAACAACTGGAAAAGAGCCAAGCCAAGTACAAGGCAAGGCATGACAAGCATAAGATGGAGCATAGTTTCCAAGTTGGTGATCAAGTCTGGCTGTATATCAGCAAAGACATAATGCAAGGTGAAGGTAAGAAGCTGAAGCCAATAAGGTATGGACCTTTCAAGATACTTGAGAAAATTGGTGAAAATGCTTTTCGCCTTGATTTACCAGCTTACATGCACATCTACTCAGTTGTTAATGTAGATAGCTTGAGACTATTTGAACCTTCATTAATTGAAGATCCTGAAGAGCAGAGTCAATTGCCTTCTATTGATGATCTGTTACCTGAATATCTTAATGAGTTGCAGGAAGATACAGTTCTGGACAGGAAGGTAAGAACTACATGTAGAGGGGATGTTGAATACCTCAAGATCAGACTCAAAGGTTCAAATCCAAGTAGTGCAAAATGGATAGAAATTGAGAAAACAAGGAAGCAATACCCTCACTTGATTGATGCTTGAAAGAAAACCAAATTTTGGTGGTCCAAAAGCTTTTTTAGTGGGAAGGTCGTGATTCGAATTGGATCCTAAAAACTCTCTAAGTTTTCATGACTATTTCAAATTATGCTAAAAGATTCAAGTCATAGAAAAGTCAAAGCTATCAGAAGGAATCCTCGTAACAGTTTTAGTTGTGGCCAGAGCAGAGCAACGAGGACCCTCAGTTGAGCGCTCAGGCCATTGGCCCATGGTAAAGTGCAATGGCACAAAATTGGAAAAATCAAAGGCTAATTCGGGAAACAGAGGTGGATTCTGATATCACAGGGCGTCCCCCTCAGTGAAGGAAAGCCCCGAAGCGCCCGGACCCAAAATCGCTATAAAATTAAGAAAAAGTATCTATTTTGGTTCAGTAGCACGGGATTCCCCAAACCGGTAGGATATCAGAAGTCTTCGAGGTGGTAAGTAGTTTCGACTGAGTCCCGCCCGATGCAACACATCGAGCAACACGTGTCCAATGGATGAGAGAGAAAACTGCCCGCATCGGACTGGTAAACACCGGGCGACTTGTCCGTCCGATATGAAGGATGACCATAGGATCTCGAGGGCCTAGATCTGGGGGGTAGAGATGCATCCCAATGACTGACCGGATTTGACAGGTCAAAAAAGCAAGATGACAGGGGATTTAAAGTTCGATGTGGATGATGAGTTGGCAAATGATTCATGATTTGCGGGAGATCTTGAAGCAAATGAAATTAATGGCCATTTGAAAATGATTCAAAGAACCTGACACCCTATTCGTTGGGAAACAGGTGGCCACCTCCCTGTGAGGCGTTACCCAGTGATGATGACGCAGAGCAGAGGAATTCGAATGGACAGAGGTAAGGAAACCAAAAGGTCGGGAAGTGGAAATGAGCAGTCAAAGAACATAATGGATTTAAAGGCATGAACTGACAGAAGCAGAGGGGAGACAACACAGAGATGCAAGAAGCTAATAGCAGAGAACAAAGAGTAGAAGCCGAGCTGACTTGAAGGCAACATCAAGCCAGACAGAGCCAGAGAGAGTCAGAGAGTCTGTGTACTCCATTGAAGGCTTAAGAGGTTCAAGCAAACTACTCGGCATAGGCCTGTCATACTACTGTGACCCTCAGAGGTTGAGTTTTAGTAAGGAGAGTCTGTGCACTCTATTCCTACTGACTTAATTCTATTTAAGTGAGTCTTGAATCGAGCTCACTGTTGTAAAAACTCTGCTTGGAAACATAATAGAGAGGCCACCACTGAAAGGCTGGATCAGGAGACGTAGCCCAGGAGCATTGGGGGAACTCTTTATTAAACTTGTTTTGTTTACATGTTTGATTGTTATGTTTTCTCTGATTGCCTCAGTGTCTATGTATTCTAGCAATCTTTATCGATCTGTTGCATAAGTAATATAGGCACATCCATGCACATGAGTCTGTAATACCTTTAATTCTTTGTCCTGGATAAATTCCAGATCAGATGATAAATTTTTTGGTGATAACACTAGGTGTTGTCTTTCATTGCTTCAACAATTTTCATCCTTTCCTTAGCTACATAAAAAATTTGGTTCTCTTCAATTGTTCTCCTTTTATCAATATTTATGCTATGTTTGGTTTGACTACCTCTGGACCTTGTATAGTTTCGTTACACAAGACAACTTTTCATGCGATAAAATATATTACCAACATTCTATATTTCAAATTGAAATCATGGTTTTTGGATGTGAAAACCATTGGGCCATTGATTATAGCCTTAGGCACACAATGTCTCTCTTCTCTTCCATATCAACATGCTTACTTCTAGCAGTGTTCCATTTAATAGATGCATGAAAATATCAACATCGCATATGTGCTACAATTCATTTTATTTCTCAACCAGTGATCCTTCTATATGAAACTTGGATTTTTCCCCAAAATAAGTTGAATTTCTAACAAGAAAGGTTTTAAACCAATACTTATATGTATGGTTATCCTTTCCCCCTTTGCCTCCATAGGTAACAAGTTTAGTAAATTGTCTAAATGGGATAGGCCCTCTTATACTGACCATGGAAAATTTTAGGGGCTTATATTCGCCCAGTGGGCTAATTTTCCATGATTTTTCCACAAAAAAGATTCACCAATTTCCGATTTTTATAAAAGACGATATGCCCAAATTTTAGAATACAAAGTTAAAATCATTATAAATTTGAATAATTTTACAAATATATCAATAAACATTTTATAGTTTGCATATTAGGGATTAGTGAGATTCGCCAATGTTTTTAAACTTCAATAAAATTTTCCATCCTTAAAAATTTCCTTGATACTCACATCCTAGTGAGTGTGTGACAAATTTCTTCTCCCATTAGTTACTCACCCTTTTAGGCCTAGGAAACCCCCATACTTGGGTGATATACATGTCCCAGGGCTTTCCTGTATGGGATAATTAAAGAGATATTTAGAGTCTGTTAGACAAGTGCCCTTTTGGCATGCCCTAATATAAATTACACTACATTACTCATGGATTCTTATTGTCAAGGTGCCCTTTATAACTTTCTCCCATGAGGTAATCAAATATTGTCACATGATTGCAATGTCACCATAATGGCCTTGTTATTGGGCTCTTTGCTTCATCATTTCACCTATATCACAACATTCAATTCCCATGAGACATACTCAAAATTTTCAAATCATAAATTTTAATTTCCCAAATTTGATTCATAAGAAGCCTTATCTCGTCAACATGAGACTTTTAGTTAAGATGTCTGGCTCCTTTGTAGGTGGTGATATTTTTATTTGTCATAATGGCTTCTATCTCACGCCCTATTCCAACACTCTACCTGCAATCTAAACTTTTAACCAGCCAAATAGTGATAACTGTTCATACATAAAATATTTCTGTTGCAAAATTTACAACATACCCCGACTCATAATTTTTACACACATAATAATTCCATCACTTTCAATTGATTTTAAATAGATTGAAATGAAATTATCATTTCATGATATATTTTCATCACAATCATTCTAAGCATTTCATAATGCAAGCATACATTTATTCCAACGACCCAAAGGGTCAAAATTGAGAATTACATAACCAATTTCTTCACTAAGATAAATATCTCTAATTAGTTTCCACTTTGTCTTTCAAGATGAGGGATTCATGCCACCCATTTCAATCCTCAACAATTCCTCAAAATTATTAGAATCTATTTATTTTCATGATATTCAATCACATAATTGATTATCTCATACAAGCATGCATGCACTCAATGCACCAAGCATATGTACCATCATGATTCACAATATGAGTGTCATGACCAAACCATACCATAGTAATTCATGGATTCACAAGGATTCTAGTAATATTTACACAGTAAAAGTTTCTTTCCTTTGTCATAACCCACTAGGTATTAATGACAAACTTGCTTTCATATATCAACAATTCCATATAATTTCACATTAACTAGGAAAAACCAATCCTTCAATTACATGTTCCTTACCATCAAACTCAACATTATAAGATAGAATCACTTGTCTCTAGCTTATAAACTATTGAGATAATGCTCATGAACCCATGAACACAATGTAGTCCCTACATTTACTTCCTACCCCCCATATTTCCATGCAATCTCTTAATGTTGAACATATTTTATCGCATGAGTGACTTTTGTTCAACATGGCAACTCAATGCATGCACATATTAGTAAGATTTTACTTAATCTTTATGTGATGACAATTTTTTTCCTTAACCATATCCCTTCTTGGGCATCCAAACAATACATGCATTAAATTGAATAACCAAAATATATCAAATTTAGCTAAAAATATTTCTTAACCAATTCCTCACATTTTTAGCTTCAATTATTGTTTTCCCTACTTACTTGGACCACATGCATTCTTAGCTAAAATAATTTCAAGGATTCCAACTAGCTCCATCTATGATTTTCTTGACATTTATCTATTATGATTGTCTTCATCATTCATAATTTTACCCCTCAATAGGATTTCCATGAGGTTCATTCTCATGTGACTACCTTAGCATATTTGATGTTGCAACACTAAACAACCCTTGAATGATCTCAACCTCAGATGTTAGTCACAACTCTATTATTTCATCTACTTACACAAAAATTTCAATGAATATTCAAAAGGGCACTTACACTATGTATCCAATTTAGGAATTCAAACAATGCCTTCAATCATGCACCCAAACATGTACATATTGTCATGCATGTGCCATACTTGCACATATTCCATGTCATGAATACACACATCAATTGTTAATCAATTAATTTATGCATGAACTATAATATCTCAATTCAAAAACCAATTCAATATTATTAAATTTTTATTTCAGTATGTCAATTATATATTTATATATTTGCAACACATGATACCTTCTCATGTTTATGGTGTTTAGAATTCAATGTACAACTTGATTTTACCTATTCAAAATATTCCCTCTATGCATATTGCAGCAAAGGAACTTAACATACTATCATATGCACAAAATTTAATTGCAATCTTCCTTGAGGTCACTAGTAACCTTGAAATTCAAAAATCTTTCTAAATGGTTCAGGAAGAACCCTCCTGTTTGCATTCCTATGCAAGTATATTACCTTAGCCATGCATCATTAGTTATTAAATATTAATAATATATTGGACATTTAAATAAGTTGTTAATTATATTAGAGAGCTTTTGGGGATGCTCCCACATTTACCTTCACCTCACCCACAAAGGTAGGTGACTCAATCTTCTCAATTTCTCTAGGCACCAGCCAACTCCTAGCAAGCTCTATTGCCACTGTTAGGGATTCTTCCTATTGATTTCCCAGTGTAGTACCAACCTCTAACACACTTATGTATGTTTTTTTCATTGAGGTAGTGCCTTGGATATCAGAGATTTCCCTTCCCTCATGTTCCTTATAGGGGAAGTAATGAAGCAGGTGTTCCTTTTTACAGCCCCAACATTTAAAATATTCCTATATGATTCGCTTATTTATGTATTGATGGTTGTTGGCCCATGTGTTTATATTTTAAATGGGATATCCTTCTTTTGTTTTTGGTGATGTCATTCACAGAGCAATGTTCTCCTCCACAACCCCAAAATTTCAATGGCCTTTCCTTCTGTTGATGCCTCAAAAATCGCTGCAACAACATTGGGGGATAACCACCCGGTCCGGACCTTAGTAAAACTCCTTTTCCATTTGGGATGGTGGCTCCGACTGGAGATAACGGGACCAGTTTCCCGATAATGAATAAAAGGGATGGATGGGTGATGAATAGTTTGCTTTTGATGATAGGCGACTAGCTTATTCTATTGACAAAAATAGAGAAACTAATAATAATCCCAGGAACAACTTATTCATTTGGAATGCAACGTTATATAATCCTTATCTATCTAACAGGCATATAGATGACTCTGTAAAATAAACATGAGATATTCAATCATTCAAAGATTACTTCATATGAATAGTCAAGATGAAGCGATTAATGCAAATTACTGCATTCACTATTTATATCATCAATACATATATACGATTGAAAGAGAAACATGCTATAAACAACCAATAGTGGGATGCATAAAGGATGTTGCGAAAAGCACATATATATATAAGCGATAATAGCAAGAGAAATTAAATAACAATTCATATAACAGGAATGAGTACAGACACAGATAATAGTACCATGTGAGCTGCTAATCAATCCCAAATATCAATCGCTATTCACGATTCTTCCTTCAACACAGAAATGCTTTTAAACAAAGACAGTAGTGCACATTTGCATAAAAACCTTCCTCATTAAACTCAGAATAATTGGTCCAGTTTCATAAAAGAATATCCCTGAAGTACAATAGTGCAACTTCAGGGTTTAAGTCATATACAAAACTTTACGACCCTTTCTAAATGCATGAAAGGGTCTATAAATACTACTAAGCTAAAAAAATCTATGAAACAAAATCCTACTAAGTTGGCATCAGTAAATGCAATCTATCTCCTTGGGGCGATCTGGCAGTCGGTGATGTGAATCATGACTCAGGCTGTTTGCCTTTAAACCTGAGCTGGCTTATCACAAGCATCGGCTCCACTTCTGGCGGTCTGTTGAGGCGCAAGCTGAATTGGGCAGCAAAGGTGGTATCCTGAATGTCGGGTATGATATACCCGATAGCATCTGTAAGGCACTTTAAGGCGGCTCTTTGGATGTATGGATTCAATAAGAAGAACCAATAGGCATCCCATGTTAAACTGTTGATCCCCGCGATTAATCTTCCATTTTTCTCCAGCTCCGGGTAGCATGAATGCTCCAACATCTTTGTTGCTGTTAATTGGCCTGGTTTACATTGGGAAATCATGTTAGACAAATAAAGCGTATTATTTACTAATTCAACCAAATTACCAGTGGTTGCTTTGCATCTAAAAATCACTCTTTCTGCCTTCATTAATTGTGATTGCCATTCTGTAAATAATATTTCTTTGTGCGATTCCAGAATTCTTGGTAGATTAGTCGCCTGGCCCTGAGCGGAATCTTGCCATTCCAGAAAACTTGTCAGTGTTTCTTTGGCCTGATCCAAATCTGTCCTTGCCTTTTCTACCTTTTCGCTTATGGATGCTACCAACTCGCACAATGGCTCTGCCTGGGTAATTTGCTGACATAGGAGCTTAACCTGATTTATCAATGCCTTATTTAATTGAAGCGCCTCTGCTTTAAATTCATCTACCTGAGGGAGCCTTTTCATTTTCTCAATTTGAGTTGATAATTGAGCGATTTGCCCATCTTTAGATTTTATCGTTCCCTCAGTTGATATTTTTAATTGCTCCAATGCTGCCGATAGCTCCTTTTGCCTTTGGATTGCGCTCTCGTCAATCCTCTGTTTCTCCTCTTGTAATTGCTTAGTCAGCTGATAATTGTTTTGCTGCTGTACTAGCAATTCCTGCTCCGCCTGCTCTGCCTTCTGCTGAACTTCTGATAATTGAGCCTGTAGCGAAAAGATGTCTTGATCTTTCGCTTTTAATAAACTGCTCACCTCCGATGCTTTATCAATGGTCGGCGCCGAATATGCTCCAACGTATTGCGATAGCTTGGTTAAGTCATCGGAGGGATCAAATTCCTCTTTCCACACAACATTGCTCGTTACTGTTAATTCAGGGAATAGAGAAGGTTGATCAGCCCTTCTCCTCTTCCTCTGTCGCTTTACAACAAATTTATGCTTTGGGCTGTAGAATACATCCAAGGGGGGAATCTCTTCAATTTGAAAAATGATTTCGCCCGATGGATCCTTAGGAATTATTTCTGTCTCTTTTGATTTGGGTGGGTCGCTGGTTTCGCCCGAAACCTGTTTTGATGTTGCTTCCTGTGTGTCGCCCTCTTTAGAAACCTCATCATCTTTCGAGCACTCTAGGTTCCCGATGATTGAGTTGAATTGCTGCCATTGCTAGAGAAAATTCGGATCAATTTGTGTATCATCATTAACTTTCGAGCTGCTCTCTTCTTGAGTTTTCGCCTGGGTTTCATCCTGCCGCTGCACATTTTCTTGGGTTTCTTCCTGCCTCTGATTATGCACTTCCTCCTGCTGCTTTGATGTAGTAGGAGGTTGCGTATTGCTTTGCTGCTCAGGCTCGCTTGACTTTATCGTCGTTGGAGTAGTCGCTAACAGGTCTAGAGGCAGAGTTTGCAACCTCTGTTCTCTAATTCTGTGAAATTCGGCTAGCCCCTCATCGTTGTATTCATTTCTGGCAAGTGATTTAGCTTGATATAGCGACTCGGCTGATGCAAACAAATCCTCGAATCTGTCTTCTTTGTGCTCGACCTTGGCCAATTTGGCCTGGTCGAGCGCATTGTAAGCGATTTTCCTTGGATCATACTGCTTGCTTGGCAGAGTAGCTAGAGTCAACAAATTTATCTTCCCGACTTCCTTCTCTGCATGTTTGATATCGTGCAGGGTGTAAATTCCAATTCGCAGGGGAAAGGAGGGCCAGACATGCTTTTTTTGCTTTTTTCAGGGTCTGAGTAACCCCATCGGCATTGATTTGATAAGCTACTTCCCTGGAAAGTAACTTACCAGGGATGTATAGTGGAAGCACATGGGGCCTGGCCTGACTGCCAAAAACTCTAATGTAGGTGTATTTCTCTTCTCCGAACCAACTTGCTACTGCGGTTAAATCCAACCCTGCTTGTTCAAAAATCTTCGGGGCAGGTTTATCAAAAATGGAGTAATGAATCGGCAACATGAAACCGTTGCAGATTTGATATAGGTGGTGTTTGTAGTTGGTCTTCCACAACTTTTGATGATATATGTGGATGGGTGTGGGGTCTTGCGACGTCCACCTCCATTCGAGCACAGGAAACTTAGAATTGAAACATAAAACGTCCAACACATAGGCACTATTATAAAATGGCGGAATGAACCTCTCTTTGACGCGAGAATTAAATCTGAAATTAAGAATGGCCTTGCTAACTTATCGGATAATATATCCGCCCAATCCATAATCTCGCCACTACATGCCGCCTCCATTAAGGGGACCATTTCTATGGTAAAATTGGCGGAGTCATGTAATCCCCATAGTCTACACATCATAATTCCAGCATAGCAGGAAGGAGAACATAGAGAATTGACTGATTACTTACTCGAGGATTCGTGCTTGTGCTTTGCTGGATTTTGTCTCCAGCCTCGAATTGGTTCGGACTCGGTCTCATTTTCTGCTCGGAACTTCTCCAGAAATTTCGTGTTATACTTTTTCTGTTCTGCCGGAAGATGATACATTTGCCTTCGATCTGCGGCTCGAAAAGAACCGAAAATCCTCCCGTCTGCAGTGTTTAACATTCTGTCGGTAATTGGGATCTCTTGGATTGCCCACCTTACCACATCCGTATATGGGAGAATTTGCTCTCGGGCCGCTATTCTATGCAGAAAGGAATTGGCCAAGTCTTTTAGATTAGCTTCAGATTTGCTAGTACTATCGCATGAGACTTGTATCCCGGTCACCTTCGGCTCTTCAGCTTCAATCAAATTATATGTTCCTTGCCAAGTGGCTCTGGTAAGTCCCAGGCATGTAGTATCTGATATAAGCCCTTTCTTTTTACTGCCTGAATCAACAACAGATTTCCCTGCGGCTGGCGAAGCGGTAGGCATTGTAGTCTTTTTGGACTTCTTTCCCATTCCACTCAAATCTGTCTCTGCGGAAGAATTCTGCACAGAGAGAAAGATGGGCGTAATACAGGAAATAATAACATGAATTGAATAGACTGAGGTATATATATCTTGATAAATTCATGGTGATCGATTGACTTAAGACGGCTTTCGGATCAAATCTGTGAATAGATCGCAAGCTTGCTGTCTTCATTAAATGGCCATTAAGGCCTGTTAATCTCATTAATACCAATCGCTTCGGTTAATGGCCGAATGATTTATTTGAAGCATGCCTTGGGCAATTTGGCGGTTGAACGCAGATGAGCGGATTTTCAAAAGATATTGCCTTAATTACGAATAAATCGTATTAAACTGCCTTTATGATTTTACTTTGAAAACTGCGCTTTTGCCCTTTTCGCAATTGGGCGTCGGGAAAATCCTAAGTCGTTGCTTTGGTTCCATTTGGAATCCCCGATCGCCGATAGCGATATCACATTGCGTCGGGAGTAGCGAGTGGGAAGTTAAGAATGTGTGCATGGTCAATTACCGATCGCCGATAGCGATATCGCATCGCATCGGGGCAAGAGGGAGTTTATTTGCGTTTAGGCATTATCGCCGATTGCCGATATCGCATCACATCGGGGCAAGGGGTTCTTAATTGTGTTACTTTATGTTTCGCTAATACCCGATAGCGATTTCGCATCGGAGCAAATCAAAATGTCCTCAAGTTGTGTTCCCTTTGTCATTGCGATATGCGATCTTGCGATCGCTTTATCGCAATGATAAAAGATAAATCGTTTTACATTGAGGTTTTTTTTATTGGTTTTATCGAAGAGGCCTTTTAGTAATGTTTTTCTTTTATTTCTTCGGGCCTTTTTGAAATAGAACTTTTAATTGATACCAATTTAAAAGCAAAAATAAAAAGGGACCCATTCCATATTATAGTTTTGGGATAGTAATGATATGAAATGGGGGGTTGTTGTAGGGCACAACAATTGGCGATTCGCTGGAAGAAACAGTTATCTCTGAAAAGTATGGAAATACTTAAACTTTTTCAAAATAGAAATTTTTATCAAAAGGGAAAAATTCTAATATAACTAGGTATAGTTGCATTCTAGACAAAACAGAACTTTCTTTGCTAATTTCCTCTTTTGTTAAAAAATAGATACATTCTAGATTTTAAATTGGCGTTTATTGGTTGATATTGATAAAACATAAAACTTTTCCAAGTCAGCTATTAAAATTAACTCCTTTGTCATAGGTAGAGCCTCTGCTGCCAGCAAACGTCCATAGTTTCGGCAGGGATACCTTCTAACCATATCATTGTCTATTGTCCCATTCACCTTAGAGCATGATTAACAGAATGAATTCAAAATATGTTTTTCACATTTTGTATTTCTTTTATTTTTCTGTTATTTTGCAGGATAAAAAGCCAGTGCCCTGGTGTGGTGGCCTGTTAAGTGACAATTCCATTCACTGGTAGTAATCTAACCGAACAAGCTGGCTCGTGATGAGACCCCTTGTCTTACAATTGAAGCCATTACCTGTTTTGGTATGCAGTATTGGTAATGTCGGCTAAACTATTTCCCTATGAACATGGTAAGCAGGCTTGTAATAAGACCTCTTATCTTTTGTATCCAGTATTCTTGGAATTACACTCTGAGTAATCACAACCTTGAGTAAGTGGGATAGACAATTTCCTCCTTAAGAGAGGATGGATGACAAGGTAAGAGTTAGAGATGCTGAGTTTGGATTAGCTCCTATTTTGATATTGATAACCTTCTTGTAACCAATTTTAAAAATCTAAAAAGATTTACAATATTTATAAACTTCGAGAGGGGTTCACTAGGATTGTAGTGTAGTTTCAGAATGCAATTACATCTAATTTCCTAGAAATCATTCCTTTTGTTTAAGACTTCTATTTGTTTAAAAGTAAATATCGCACTTCTTGTTTTGAGAAACTCTTTGAGTACAACAAAGGTCAAATAGAAGATACCTTACAGTTTTATTTTCTAATGCTGCTACAAACTACAAAAATGCTAGTAAAAGGAGAAGGGGTTACCTCCTCAATTGAAAAATTTCTTTAAGATCAGACCATTAACAGGGAGAGAATCTCTCAACCCTGATAAATCTTGTAGCATGAAGGTCGAATGGCCTATCTTTTCACAGATCTGAAACGGTCCAAGCCACATCTTCTGAAACTTGGTGTGTTTTCCTTTATCTTCATGGGCTTTGTCCCATTTCAGGACTAAATCACCGACTTGAAATTGTTTAGAACCAGATGAAATTGAATCAAATGATGACTTGATGATCTGCTGATGTTTCGCATGAATGATTTTGGCTTTTTCTCTTTCTTCTTCTAATTTTAGAATTTGGTCATGTCTAAGCTGTAAAGAAGAAGAAGGGCTTTCATCAATAAATTGAACTAGGGCTAGAGAAGGAAGAATGAGATTTGTTGGTAGTACAACTTCTTTTCCATAAAAAAGTTTAAATGGGGAGGAACCTATAGAAGCTTTTTGTGTTATCCTGTCAGCCCATAATGCAAATATTAAGGATTTGTGCCAGTTCTTATGATTCTGTTCGATAGTTCGCTTGATAATTTTGATAAGATTTTTGTTTGTAGATTCGGCCAAACCATTGCCCTGAGGATAATAGTTAGTAGAATATTTGAGTTTGAATCCTCTTTTGATTGCGAAATCAAACATAACATTGCCTGAAAAGTAAGATGCATTATAAAAAACAAGAGCATTCAGGACACCAAACCTGGTAATGATGAATTGGTCTATAAATTCAATAATGGCTTCAGAGTTTGTTGTCTTTAAAGGAATTGCTTCAACCCACTTGGTGAAGTAATCAGTAGCAGTAAGGATATACTTATGTTGTTTGGAAGAATTTGGGGTAATCTCTCTGATAATGTCCAATCCCCATTGCTCAAATGGTTGTTCAATGTTGACCGGTTGCAGAGGGAAGGCTGATTTTCTTTGTCTTCCACTTGAAGTTTGGAAATTTCGGCATTTCCTTACATATTCATGAGCATCTCTAAACAGAGTGGGCCAATAATATCCAACACGGATGACTTTGTGAGCTGTTGTATCAGCTCCAAAGTGGCCTCCTGTTGGTCCATCATGTAATTCCTGCAAAACCTTTTGTGCTTCAGGTTTTTCAAGGCATCTTAATAAAACCGAATCATAATTTTGCCTAAAAAGTACATCATCAATAATGGTAAAATTTATTGCTTTCAATCTTATGGCCCTTTTGTTTTTGTAGGACAGGTTGGGAGGTGCATATCCATTTTTCAAATAAAATATTAAATCAGCATACTGTGATTCAGCGTCAACGATACTTATCTGGTTGATTGCTTCAGATTTATCTGTATCGCTTGATTCTGGAATGTTGGATGCTCCTGCCAATAACCTGCAAAAACCTTGGCCTCTAACAATCTTTGCTGGCTTGATCTCTAGGTCATATTCTTGAAGTGCTGTTACCCAATTTGCCCTTTTTTCTCCCAGTTCTCTTTGGATTAATAGTTGTCTAACTGAGGAGAAAGGAACTATAACCTTGGTATGGGCTTTTAACAGGAAGGGTCTGTAATGTTTAACCACTTTATATACAAAAAAAGCTTGTTTTTCTACTTCAGAATAGTTTAGTTCTGCACCTTGAAGATTTGAGCTATAGAATGAAATCGGTGCTTCCAAATTGTGATCGTTGATCTGTGTAAGTACTGCAACATAAGAGAAATCGGATGCGATGGTATACAATGTAAAATGATTAGAAAAATTTGGGGTATTTAGAGCTGGGACATTGATTATTGATTGTTTGATTAGTTCAAATGCTTCCTTTTCTAGAAATTGCCATTTGAAGACTGAATTTTTCTTAACGATAGTTTGAAGTGGTAAAATAATTTGAGAAAAATCTGGAACGAATCTTTTTACAAAATTGATTTCGCCTAAAAATGACTGCATGGATTTCTTATTATGAGGAAAAGGGATTTCAGAAATTTCTTTAATCCTGTCTGGATCAATATAGATGCCATCTTTAGATACAATAAAGCCTAGGAGCTTACCTTGATCAAGAGTGAAAAAAGATTTCTTAGGGTTTAGAGAAATACCGTATTTCTTACAGCTTTGAAAGATTTGATTCAAATCATGCAAGTGATTGGATCTCTCTTTTGAAAATACAGTAATGTCATCTAAATAGACGACTATTGTTCTATTAATTAACCCTTTGAAAGCGATATCCATCGCCCTTTGGAAAGTGGCTCCTGCATTAATAAGTCCGAAAGGCATTTTCTGATATGCATATGTTCCCCACTTTGTTCTGAATGTGGTTTTGAGTCGGTCATCGGGGTGGACCAGAATTTGGTTATACCCTGAAAACCCGTCCAAGAAGGACATTAACTCTGAGCCTGCCACTGATTGGAGTATCTGCTCCATAGTGGGTATTGGGAAATTATCTTTTAGACTTGTCTTATTTAAATTCCTGAAATCGATACAAATCCTTATGTTGCCATTTTTCTTTCTGACTGGTACCATATTGGAGACCCAGTTTGAGTGTCATACGGGAAAAATAATCTTAGCTTTCAAGAGTTTATTGAGTTCTGACTTTATTTGATCTTCTAAGTTTAGATGTATTTTTCTCAACTTTTGTTGAACTGGTTTATGTTCGGGAAGCATTGGGATAGTGTGCTGAATAATAGATGTATCATATGTTTTTAGATCATCATATCTCCAAGCGAAAACATGTTTATTCTTTTGTAAAAGACTAATAAATGCTTCCTTTTACTCTATGGAAAGTCCTAATCCTAAATTAATGTTTTTAGGATTTTGTTCAGTGCCAAGGTTTATTAATTCAAACCTTAAGGTAGAGCTCTGAAGCTTTGTATTAGACACAGGTTTGAACCTGTCTTTAATATTGTAAAGATCTTCAAGCTTCACTATGCGCTTAGGGATTGAGTTTTCCTCATGTTTACCTTGCATTTGAATATCGTGCTCGTCTTCCTCAATGATTTAATTGTCATAGGATTTTTCAGAGGTTAGAAATTGTAAAATGTCATCATCGTGGTTAAACACTCTCCAATTGGCTACATTGTCAGGAATGGATGGCCTAAAAAGTAATTCTACTGAAAACCTATCTGGACTATAGTCTTCGGAAGGGAGAAACTTGGAAGCGACATTGGCTAGCAAATCGGCTGCCGAATTTTGCGCCCTAGGAATGGAAGAAATATTGAATGCTTAAAAATGGGAAGTGAGCTCTTGTACCAGCAATTGATAATTCTTAAGATGGTTCGAAAGACAATGGATTGTATTCCTTACCTGTTTAACAATAATCTCAGAATCGCCAAAGAACTTTAAGTATTGGACTTTGAGGCCAATTGCTTTGTACAATCCTTGGACTAATGCTTCGTACTCAGCTGTGTTATTAGTGCACTCTCCTTCACTAGACTTGGACCCATCAAAATATAAAGACCAAAATAAAAAATTATCTACATTCTTTGTTACAAAATTCTGTGTCATGGAAGAAAATCTGCTTTGGAAAAACCATGAGGGCATCTTGCTAAATTGTTTGGTTGAAAGCGAAGTCAACAAAGTCATGGAAGAGTTTCATGCAGGAGACTGTGGTGGGCATCTTTACTGGAAATCCACTGTGAACAAGATACTAAGAGCTGGATATTACTGGCCCACAATTTTCTCTGATGTCAAAAGATTTACTACTGCATGTCACAAATGTCAAGTGTTTGAAGGAAAGAGACAACTGTTGCCTCTACCCCTAAGACCTATTGCAACAGAGAGACCATTTCAGCAATGGGGCTTGGATTTCATTGGAGAAATCAATCGCTCTTCTTCAGGCCAGCATAGATGGATTCTTACAGCAACAGACTATTTCACAAAGTGGATTGAAGCAATCCCATGCAGACAAGCAAATGACTCCACCATTATACAATTTCTGGAGGCAAATATCCTTGCTAGATTTGGATGCCCTGACAAAATAATAACAGACAATGCTGCTGCTTTCAGATCTAGAAAGATGGTCAGTTTCTGTCATAAATTCCACATTACTTTGGGCCATTCTATTGCATATTATCCCCAAGGAAATGGCTTGGCAGAATCATCAAACAAGAGCTTTGTAAACATGATAAAGAAGGTGCTGGAAGAGAACAAGAAGAATTGGCATAAAAAACTTGTCAACGCCTTATGGGCAGACAGATTAACAACTAAAAGATCAATTGGGGTCAGCCCATTTGAGTTAGTCTATGGATTGGAAGCCAAGTTCCCCTCATCACTAGGCATCCCTGTTATGAGGCTGCTTCAAGAGAGCCAAGCTGAGCCTAATGATATGCAAAGAAGAATAAACCAAATCATATGCTTGCAGCAAACCAGAGATCAAGTTTTCAACAGAGTTCAAGTTTTACAAGAAAAGCTGAAGAAGGCCTTTGACCAAAGGACTAAAGCAGAGGATTTCAACATCGGTGACAAAGTCCTCAAGTGGGATTCCAGAAGAGAAGACAAGGGAAAACATGGGAAATTTGACTCCCTTTGGAGAGGACCATTTGCTGTCCAAGCAATACAAGGGAACAATACCTATTTCCTCAAAAGCCTAAATGAAACTGATTTGGATCAAGGTCCTGTGAATGG
>APFE030089201.1:0-76140 GCA_000404065.3 Pinus taeda
GCTACTAGACTTAAAATAGTTCTGATTGAAGTCATTTTCACAACAGGAGAAAATATCTCATCAAAGTCTATACCCTTTTCTGTGCAAACCCCTTCACCACAAGTCTAGCTTTGTACCTTTTTCTACCTCCATATTCTTCCTTTAGCCTGTAAACACATTTATTCTGCAATGTTGTTTTACCTGCAGGAAACCTGACTAAGTCCCAAGTATGTTTATGTGCTAAGGAGTCCATCTCTTCTTTCATGGCTTGCTCCCACTTCTTCCTGGTTTCCACCTGCACTGCTTCTTCATAACATTCTGGTTTACCATAATTAGTCAACAATACATAATATAATGAAGGAGAGTATCGTTCAAGGGGTCTACTTATCCTGGTAGATCTTCTAACACCACTTTCAGGTGCTTGAGGTGCTTGTTGCTGTTGTGGTTATTGTTCTAGCTGTTGATCATTATGATTTTAAGGCACCATCACTTTTCCTGTGATATCATCAAGCACTATGTATTCTCTGTTTTCTTTTTCCTGTTTCTTTTCCTACAACTGATTCTTATACAAGACCTTTTCATTGAATATTACATCTCTTCTCGTAATGATTTTGTGATTTTCATAATCATATAAGCGATAACCAAAATCATTGTCAGGCCAGGAGTAACTCCAGAAAAACTAATTCGTTTATTCATTTAGCCAGCTATCTATTATATACATGAATGTGATTGTTCAGTTCATCTTCTCGATGATTGTTCACATTCAATTCCCCCAATCATTGAGGATTAGGTGTCAACATTCGCCCACTTAATCTGAAGGGAATGTGGTGAGTCCCCAAGCATCGTTCTGAATCTTTCAAGCTTTTCTCTTCCAAAGCGCTTTGGTGGAAGTATGTTGCAATTTTTCTCAAATTTGTGAACAATGGTGGAGATGGATGTTTTTTGCCCTCAAACATGATGTCCAAGATCAAATATATTTAGTATTGATCGTGCTTTTGTGGTACGATCATTGGAACTTGGGTTCTTGGCAAACTTTATTGCAGAGGTGTTGTCAATCATGAGTGGATTTAATTGTACTTTTTTACCTGCAAAATCTTCAAAGAATTTTTTCTGAAGCCACACAATTTCCTGTTCGTTGTCTTCAGCTGCTGCCACGTATTCTGCTTCTGTTGTGGAATCTGCTCGAACTGATTGTTTGCGTGATCTCCAAGAGACAGCTCCTGATCCAAGACTCATAGCATATCCTGAAGTAGATACTCCAGTTTCTTTGTCTCCATCGAAGTCTGAATCAGAGTATCCAATTAAGCTGAAGTCGTCTACCTGTGTATACTTGATTCCAAGGTCTTGAGTTCCCTTCAAGTACCTTAGAACTCTTTTTGCAGCAGACCAATGTCCCTCACAAGGCTTTTGCATAAACTTAGAGAGGATTCCAACAACAAATGAAATGTATGGTCTGGTAGTAGTGAGGTAGATGAGACTTCCTACAAGCTGTCTATATTTGTTGCATCCTCAAATTCCTTTCCTTCAATAGATGTGAGCTTTAAGTTTTGTTCCATTGGAGTAGAAAGAGGATTGCACTCTGTCATGCCAAATCTATTTAACAAATCTCCAATGTATTTCTTTTGAGAAAGAAATATGGATTTTTGATGTTGGGTTACTTCAATGCCAAGATAGTAATGAACATAGCCCAAATCAGTCATTTCAAAACTTTTTCCCAATTCTTTCTTTTATGGATTCAATATAACTTTCATTGTTCCCTGTCATTAAAAGATCATCTACATATACCACAAGATATACAACTGTTTTGCCAACTTTCTTGACAAATAAAGTTGCATCATCAAGATCAAAATGATTGAAGTTGAGTTTCAGAAGATGCTCAGTTAGCTTTTCATACCAGGCTCGTGGTGCTTGTTTGAGGCCATACAAGGACTTCACAAGTTTGCATACTTTATGTTCATGTCCTTTCACAGCAAATCCTTCAGGCTGGGACATAAAAACATTCTCTTTTAGATCTCCATTCAAGAAGGCAGTTTTTACATCCATTTGATGGACTTTCCAACCGTTCTGAGCTGCTAGTGCAAAGAGTGTCTGGATGGTGGCCCATTTGCTGTGGGGCAAAAGTTTCCTCATAGTCGACCCCTTCCTTCTATGCAAAACCTTTTGCCACAAGCCTAGCTTTGTGCTTGTCAAGTGAGCCATCAGCTTTGTACTTGTTCTTGTAGACCCACTTGCAGCCAATTGGTTTGGTTCCAAATGGAGGATCAACCAGCTTCCAAGTGTCGTTCTTTATGAGGGAATCATACTCCTTTTGCATTGTTTCTTTCCATTCATCATGAGAAGCAGCTTCTTTAACGGAAGTTGGTTCAAAATCTGTAGACAAGTTCAATTCACAATCATAAGAAACATCCATATCAACAGGTGAATTAGAGTCATCTACATCACCTCCATTTTGTTGGTTTGCATTTCTGGTTCCTGTTTTTCCAATTTCATCAGGATGAACACTTTCAAGTGTCTTTGTCAGCCACTTTGGGGGACCTTTTTGAAATGGTCCAGGCTGCTCAGTTGATTGAGTTGGGAGTGAATCAAGATTGAGTCTCCCAATTCTATTAATTACATCACTTAAAGCATCATCCGTTGTTGGAGTTTCAGTCGGGGGAGAGTATTCTTCAGAAGAAGAGTCCACATGTTGATCTAGTATAGGAATCCCCCCTTCAAGATGTGGAATCTGATTTTCAAATTCTTGAAATGATTTCATTTTTGCGAATCTATCCAAGCGATCAAGTTGCCGCTCACAACATTGTCAGATTTGGATGATTCAAGAAAAATTACATCTTATATACAACTTTTTTATTTTCTTCATCATAGAGGCGGTATTGCTTTGGGGTATTTGAATACCCCAAGAAAATACACTTACGACTTCTAGCACCAAGTTTGTTTCTATGTACCTTTGGTATCAAGCATAACAGGTGGAACCAAAAATCCTGAGATGTTTGACCGAAGGAACATGTCCATACCACAATTCATAAGGAGTCTTGTTTCTTATAGCACTAGATGGACATCTATTCTTTATATATGCAGCACATAGAACAGCATCGGCCCAAAACATTATCTTTACATTTTTGAAAAAAAGCATGGATCGTACCATATTCAAGATTGTTCTATTCATTCTTTCAGCTACACCATTCTGTTGGGGATTATAAGGCACAGTTGTTTGATGTTTAATCCCATGTTGGCGAAGATATTGTTTAAATTCATTTGATGTATATTCTTTTCCATTATCAGTGCGAATAGACCCAATATGAGATTGTGCATCATTTTCAATCCATTTATGAAAATTCTTGAATGTTTGAAAAGCATCAGATTTGTTCTTCAATAAATAAACCCAACACATTCTGGTGTAATCATCAATAAATGTCATGATATATTTATTTCCATTTGCAGAAGAAACAGGAATTGGACCACATAAATCTGAATGAATAAGTTCAAGCTTCCTATGTGCTCATGAATGTGAGTCATGAAAAGGCTGTTTGCTATGCTTTCCTAGAATGCAAGCGTCACATTGCTTAAGTTTTCTAGGAATTGTAGGCAAACCAGCAACACCATTTTTCTTCAATAAGCGAAGATTTTCATAGTTTAAATGTCCAAATCTAGCATGCCATAATAAACTAGATGGAAGTGTACCTTATTCATGATGAGAAATATATGAGAAATATTGTGCATGAGCAGATGTTCCTTGCAGTTTGAAAAGTCTTTCTTCTTCTATTCCCCTCATGACAAGTGAGTGATCAGATGCTTTTCTCACCTCAAGCTTGACATCAAACATCTGAATGGAGTGACCTTGCTAGTGGATGTGGACCAAGGACAACAAGTTTCTCTTGAGCTGTGGGAGATATAGAACATGATCCAGAAGAAAGTCTAAGAGACCAGGCAGTTTAAGCCTAATTGTGCCAAGCCTTGATGGCTTGATTTTTGACTGATCTGCAAAGTATACTACTCCATCAACATTGTCAGTGAAATCTTCAAAAAAATCTTTTCTATGAGTCATGTGACAGGTTGCTCCTGAATCAAGCAGCCAGTCATTTTTCCAGGAAGCAAGTGAAGTATTAAACAAATCTTCATTTACTCCAATGTTACATTGTGCCTCAACATAGTGAGCGGATTCAGGTGCTTTACCTTTGTCTGTATCATCAGTTTTACCTTTATGCTGGTTTCTTCTCTGCTCAATTTTGTCCCATGGTAGCTTGCATGTAGAGGCATCATGTGATCCACTTCTTTTGCAGCGAATACAATGTAAATCTGCATTTTCTCCTTGAGAATGTCTGCCCCCCCAGCCTCTGAAATATCTTCCTCTTCCTCTTCGTCCACCTCTTCCTCTTGTAGAATCTTGAGCAGGATACTTTTATTTATGAGCCAGGAATACAGTCTCTTCAGAAGATTCAGGGGCTGTCTTCTTTCCAAAGGCTTTTTCTCTTTCAGCAAACTTTTTCACAAGAGAGTCAAAGATTATATCTTTGAGATTTCCATTTGCTTGCAAAGACTCAAGATAATTGGAGTATGTAGGATAAAGTGCCTTGAGAAAAGCAATAAGAGAGATATCCAGCTCAACTTTAGTGGATTTGATATCATGCATTATAGACTTTATTTCAGATGCAAGAGCAAGAGGATCATTATTTTGCAGTTCAAGAGTGAAGATTTTGATCATAAGTTGGACGACTTCAAGTGCAGAATGTGATTCATAGAGTTCTTTCAGCTTTTGTAAAGCTTCAAAGGCAGTTGAACATGTTGTAAGGTGACAACTCACCTCCTTATTTACAGACGCTGCTATTAATGCATACGCTTTGCTGTTCTTGTTTTCCAGATGGCAAGCTCTTTGTCTAATGTAGGCTTTTCTGGGTCACTGTCTCCTTCTCCGACACACACTCCTTTCCACAGCTCATTGAAAATGAGGGTGTGCTGTACCATCCAGGAACAGTCAGGATAGTTCTCCTTGCCAGTGAGAACTATTCCTATCATAGAGATGATTGAATGCATTCTGTAAAGGTTACTTCTGCTGATATAAAAAACTTTTGCTGATATATACTTCTGATGGAAAAAAAATACTCTTAAAAAAACTTCCGCTGCTTTTTTTTTTTTTAAATGATTTTGCTTTGGAGAAAAAATCATTAAACTTCTGCTATATATATCTCCACATATATATTTCTGCTTTAAAAATGATTTTTATATGGAGAAAACTTCATTTAGAATTCTGCTAACTAAATATATGGCCTACGCAGAAGCTTGCAGTTATTTTCCATTGTTTGTAGCAATCTGAGTTCTGAATTAGACACCAAATAAAAACGCCAGAAGCTTCATTTGTTAAACCTGGGTTTTAATTCATACTATCTTCAATCTTCAAAAAGATATCCCTATGGAGCATTCAAATCAGACACACTTCACAATTACAAAGCATCCTCTTATTTCGTAGAAGCGGCTCCCTTCGTTTATCGACTATTTGTCAAAACTTTGACTGACATACTTGGATTATAATTAAAATATATACACAAATGCAACGTTTGCCATCGGTTTGTCCTTCAGAAATCGCCTTCCATCTTTCTGCTGCACTATCTTTCATCCTGCGTTCTTTCATCTCTATTTCTCACGTAACAACACGACCATGACCAGTCGGATCTAAAGCCATTTACGTTTTTAGTGCATGTCACAATACTGCTTACTGATATGGATGAAGTATTCTTATCAATACCAATTCAGGGTTTAGTCAAGTTTGAATCCACACAAACTCAAAGATAAAGAGCACACGCAAACTCATTAAGCCGAGAAAGAATCCATGAAATGGAAAACATGTTATGAAAGAAGTTTTGACCCGATTATCAGTGAACTCTATCCATGCTTATTGTATCCAAGCTTAAAACGTTTTAAGAGCTGCAACAACCAATCCCGTTTTGCAGTATGCGGCGGCCATCGACAGAGATTATTTTTCGTTGACAGAGATGGTTAAAGCCTTGGGAAACTAGGGAAGAACCAACGGAAGGAGAGAGCTCTAATTAAAAAATGCGTCCAGTCTCAGTTCGGCTGTGTGCTCAATAAGCAAGGCGTTTCAATGAGCAAGGCGTTTCAATAAGCAAGGCGTTTCAATAACAGTCATACGTTACCAATCCAGGCGTTTCAATGTATTGAAATTCCAGGCGTTTGCACGCAGCGGCAGTCTCCAGGCAGCGGCAGTCTTCAGGCAGAGGCAGTCTTCAGCTATTTCAGGGATGTCAAAGACTGAGCAGCTCTCAGGCAGGAGTTACAACTATTTCTGGGACCTGTGCTCTGATACCATGTCAGGCCAGGGTAACTCCAGAATAAATGAGCGAGAGAAAACTGATTGATATTATTCATTAGGTAACATACATTTATATACATAAATATGACGGATCAGTTCATCTTCTGGATGACTGTCCAGTTCACCCATCCGTTTCGGATTAGGTGTCAACACATTTCCATTCATGGCCTTCATCTAGACTTACGATTGTTAGTCCTGGTCTAGTTCATGACCCATGAAATGGAAAACACAATTGTCACTCCTTTTTAGTCAGGGGTGATCCAAAACTCCCTCTTGATCAGGGACTTGTTAGAGCTCCCTCTTAACTAAGGACTCTTTCATTCATCAACAACTTCTTCTTTGGGTGTCCTTCAATTGCTTGATCTTCTTCCTTTCTTTGATGTCATGAAGTCTATGTTCGAACTTCTTCTAGGTAGGGCACTATCCATCGATCACTTTCCTCCCTGGTTTGTCATGTCATGCTTCCTTCGTGCCACTTCCTTCGTGGAAAGTGACTTTCTTGTCATTCATTAGGATTTCTTGTCATCTTGGCTACTCTTTTGTCATCTTGTCCATGCTTCAGAATATTCTTCTCATGAATGCTTCGCTGTACTAGTATGTTTACAAGTTTTGACCTAGTACCCATCATGACTTCATCTTGATATTGCTTCAACATTGCCTTTTCTTTTGTTGGATGGCTTCTTCATCACAACATCTCTGTAGAGTAGAATTAGTTATTTGCACCTTTTATATCTCCAAGACCTTCATAGGTGTCAAGGGTCCTTTCTTCCTTTATCAGAGTTGTTTTGCCTTCTTTCGGAGGATATCTTCAAAGTATCTTGTCAGATAGCGATTCTCGGTGATCATGTTGTTTTTCCACATGCTTGATGTCTTTCTTCATTTGCTTCTTCTCAGATAGATAGGTCAACCATCTAATGCTTCTTGTGATAGCATTCCTTCATTGCTTGCTTTCTGGACTTTGTCAACATTTCTTCTTGCTTCTTAGTCAACAATCTTACACTCCTTATGTGAGCATATTCTTTTGTTGACCTTCATAGCATTGTAGTACATGCCTTCGAGCATGTCCTTGGTGAAAGAGATTCTTTCATACTTGATCATGTTATAGGTCTATTCCAATGACTCAATAATATGCAAATGATAACATGACTAAACTTTGATGCATACATACCTCATCTTGATTCTCCTTTGATCATCCTTTGGTGTGGCGCTTCTTGCGTCATCTTAGCTTGCCTGCATATCATCCTTTTCTTGAATCCCCTGAATGGGATTCCCAATGAGAAGTCTTCTTTGGTCCATGAACCTTATTTTGAAGATTCCTTCATAGGATCTTTAAAGATCCTTGCCTTGCAAATGTTTCCTTTCTTTGGTGATGGATGTCTTCTAAGATTCTTAATCATGATCAATTTTTCTTTCATCGTGGATGAGGTCTTATACTAGGTATGCTTCTTCTACATGAATGTCTTGAGCTATACCTACCATGCTCCTATATTCTAGAAGATATTGCCACTTATGCATTTTTGTTCTTATCGTAAATGCTACATCTTCATGAGTATCTAGAACTCTATGTACATCATGCTGCTAGATTCTAGAGGATGTTTCTAGCCATGCAATTTTAATTTATTCCTACATGCTCCTATCCTACTCAAAACTTTGAAAGAAGTCTAGAGGTAAAGAGTTTGGCCTAGTCATAGTAGACATTTGGAGGATCTTCCTTCTTTTCCTTGTTTCCTTCTTCTTTGACCTCTTGAGTTATGTAAGCTTCTTGCCTCTTTCTTTTGTTGTTGTTGTCCTTCTTAAACTTAGGACAATTCCTTTTGTAGTGTCCATATTCTTGGCATCCAAAACATTGGATTTTGAACATGTCTTTGCTGTTTGTTCTTCGTGGACCAAATTTGCCAAATTCACCCTTTCTTTTGGCCATGGTAGCAAATGCTTTCTCCTTTGATCCCACATCTTCCTCTGCCTTAAGTCTAGTTTCCTTTGTTCTACATAGAGACCACATTTCACTGAGCTTGGTTGCTTCCTTCTTGGCATATATGCTTGATGTGAAGTTTCCCCACTCCTTAGGTAGAGCATTGAGTACTACAGTTGTCATCTCTCTGTCAGACATGACTTCCCCAAGCTCTTGAAGTTGATCTCTCATTTCAGAGATTTTCATGAAGTAGGGAGCTATTCCTTCCTTTGTTGTCTTCATCTTGTCTAATTCATTCCTCAGAGATACTAATTCTTCAATTGTGGATATCGAGAATACCTCTACTAGCTTATCATAAATTTCTTTTGATGTCTCAAACTTGGAGACATAAGGAATGAGAGAGTCTTTGATTGATTCTATCAGAATCCTTTGAGCTCTTGTTTCATCCTTATTGTACTTGGCTAAGGCTTGAGCTTGTTCCTTAACAGGGACAATGATATTCCCTTTGACATGTTCAAGGAGTTCATTCTCCTTGAGAAGTAGATCAATCCTCTTCCTCCATGCAAGAAAGTTATTGGTACCTACCAAGTTATTGCTTTCCTTGCAGAAAGACATTGATGTATATTCAGAAGGTGACATGTACTTGATAGATTTTGAGATGAAATGGATTTGCTTCTTCCTTGAAGACTTGATGGCTTGTCTTCCTTGGATCTTGATGTTCTTCAAGTTGCCTTCTCCAAATGGACTTGCTTGATGATGAGATTTGCTTCATGACTTGTAGCTTGATGTAGGTCATGCTTCAATCTGCTCTCTCTGTAGGTGCCTTTATGTAAGGCTCTTCTTTTAGCTTTGTAGACTTCCTTGGTGAATGATGGATTGTAAACCCTTCCTGTCCTTGAAGTGATTGAGTCTTCTAAGCTTGATGCTTCAACTTTGTAGATGCTTCTCCTCGATGAGTGTTCTTGAGTTTCCCTTTCCTTGATGTGTCACCTTCGCTATGATACCATGTTGAAGAATCTAGGGCAAAGTAGTGTAGTGTGATTCTTCGTTACTTGATAACAATTTTTGGAGTATTTTTACTTTTTCTTATTTGCTTACTCCTCTTCTTCTTCTTATTAGTGCATATGTGTGTACTTCATCAAACCGCTACCAAAAAAAAGAAAACAAGAACACAAGATATTGGCTCTCTGTGAGGGCCAAAACCTCTCTTCTCTTGAGAGGAAAACCCTTTAGTGAATTTCTCTTATTGAAGCTTCTATTGATCAATGCCAAGCCCTAGACCCTTGACAAAGAGATCCTCTAAGCACAAGTCAAGTCTTCACTCCTTTCTGCACCATACACCTTGACACTTCTTCTTGCATTTCTTTCGAGACTTTGTTTTCCGGCTCTTCGTCCTCCTTCTTCCAACACTTTGTTCTTCTACTCCTTGGTAGTAGGCTCTCTTATACTAGTTCTAGAAGAGATTCTGATCTTTGATCCTTAGTGAGATATTTCACCAAGAGTATACCTTCTTTCTCTTGACCCCATCAAGCTACTTCTGGATGTATAGTGCAGACTTGATATAGTGGTACAACAACCCTACCTTCTCGTATGTGTGGGAGGTTTCCTTTAAGATTTTAGCTCCTTTTTCCTTCGCTAGAGAGGCCCTCTTCTTAGCTTGAGTATGGGGCCTAATAGGCCTAAGTTACTAGCCCAAACAAGGAAGAATATATAATTGTGATCTAACTACTGATATAGCTACAAACTATCCTTCCATTCTTCGCATGTGTGTCTGTGTATACCCTAGAAGATAGTCCCGCAATCTTCACTATTCTTCCTCCTTACTTCGCTGTGCTAGTAGACCCTTTACCTCAGCCTCCTTCGTTCTTCTTGTCCTCTTTCTCTTACGGATTTCAGAGCTAGATTGGTGCGTTGTATTTGGAATGGATAGCTTGTATAAATACAGGATTGCCCCTCTATTTAGGCCGACTGGTCAGCTTGTTTGTAGGCTGACTTTGAGGGCTGTTTTGGAGGCTGATTTGTTGAGCAAACTTCAGATAGTTTCCATGGTGGTGTAGCATGCTTGAAGGAGCTTTTGATGATGCCATTGCACAAGAGTAGACTTGACTTTGCTTGGAGGTCATCCCTTTGACTTAAATATATATTTATACAAGGTGTAACATGCCCTTAAGGCCTTCAACATTTTCTTTTGACTATTCGACTCACCTATAACACTTTGACATGTGCTAGACCTATTTCAATGAGCAAGAAACTCATTGAAATATCAAAAGTACATTTATGAAGACCAAACCTAGTTACACTTCCTTCAACAATTTTCTTGATGGAAAATGGTCAATTCATCGCCAACAATGTTTATTTTTTTATTCAGTAAAACTACTCTATTATATTATATACAGTAAAACAGTTACAGACAGGAAATCACTATGTCCATGGCCAGCTATGGCTCTTTGGACTCTGTTTGCCCAGTGCAAAAAGGAATGCCCACACCTGGGCTTCACACCTGAATTTTGAGCTAATCATAAAGACTTGACTGATTAGTCCCACGCAGGGGCACAAAATCTTAACAGTAATGCCCACGCAGGGGCGCGAAAGAGAAGCAGGACAGCCCACGCAGGGGCCCAAAAATTGAATAGCACTGCCCACGCGGGGGCCCAAAGTCTAAACAACACTGCCCACGCAGGGGCCTCAAAAGACTCTCGGTAATTCGCCTGACAGGCAATGCGTAAACCAGCAAAAGAAAGCAGGAGCTTTGGAAATAAAACTATAGAAATACGAACAGAGCCGCGGACCATGAGATAACCTGAGCCTAGCTGGATGACGGGGTTGAGAGCCAACTGAGTGCTACTCCGGGGGCTTTTCCTCGACCACCCGACACCAGCCATATTTCTCTCGCATCGCTTCCCATTCGTCCTCCTCGTCCTCCTGTGAAGTCGATGCTTTCTGGTTTCGAGGGTTGCAGGGGGCTTGTTCAGGTGCCTCCTTCGGTTTCTTCCCCTCCTCCACTGAGCTTCCACCTGGGGCTTTCTCCTGTTCCCTCGAATCTCTTTCATCTTCTTGGGGCTCCTCGATGAACAAAACCGAGACGTGTGCATTGATACGTGGTTTGTCCATCGAGCAGCCAAATGAGAAGATGGCTGAGCCAAATGCAGGTGCAGGGGCTGGTTCCTGATTAGAACCCCCCGCCTCCAGAAATTGATTGACTTGGATGGGGTTGGCCTGAACCCCTTCGTGACATCGACAGCGACAGCAAGGAAGGCGCGACCTTGTTGATGGAGGACGAGACGACCTTCCTCGCGCAGGTCCTCTTCTTCTAACCATCCTTGCAGGTTCAGCGGGTCCTTGTTGAATTGCAGGCTCAGGGCGGAAGCACGGTAGGAGACTGCCCCGAACCAGACTTGCAGACTCGTAATGCAAGTGTCCCTCGGCTGAGTGTAGCCACCATCCCACTGAGTGCGAACCTCCCTCAATTGATAGCGAACGCCGTTTGCGCCTCTGAGCGCAAATACCCCACCAGAACATAGCGCAGATGCTTCCCTTCTGGAGCCAAGTCCAGTGGAATGTATCTGTGCCCAGCATAATGACCCTTGTGGCTTGGATCAACACACCATTTAACAACAGCGTCCCTCCCATGGGTACAGTTCGCCATAACTGCAAATTACAGGCTCTCCCATTCACCCAATGTAACATTGAATGCAAACGCAGGCGCTCTCTGTACCGACCATCCATGGCGGCGGGCTGATAAGAAGGCTTGCCTCAGGCACGCGGAGGCGCATGGCTGTCATGTGGCCTTGCCATGACACCCGTCAAATCATGTGGTCTTGCCTTGACACCCGCATCCGGGGTCATCGCCAACAATGTTATCAGAACTGGACCAAAAGATTAGGCGACCAAAAAAATCATAAAATATTCAAATTTTGAAAAGAAAATATAATTCATTTGCCTCCATATGAATCATAATTCTTATCCACAAATATGCAAACTTTCTCATGTAAATAACAAGGGTGCATATAACCAAAATATCACTGAGTGCAATCCATCTTTGAATCCAAATAGATCAATAGAGAGTGTCTAAATGGCTTCCAAAATCCAAAGAAAGTCATACTACAACAAATAGCTACATAACATCAAAACCATTGCCAATATTGGGATCATATTCATCAAGATCACCCACTAAAAATTAAATTAAGATAGAAAAAGCTTAACATCCTAATCAATAATTTTGCTTGAGTGAAGTGTTCATTTTTACTAGTGTCATGAAGCAGGAGCTCAACAATCAGCACCATCAACTTCGAGCTACATAGAGGGCGTGGTGACCTTGATTAAATTTTAGTTCCAGAATCCATACCCTCGTACATCACAAAATCTAGTAGAAACATTTTAATCTTGCCAATCCTGAAAACCTAAAGATTTTTTTTGAATTTAGGCTTTTGTGATCCATATTGAATAATGAAGAAAATATTTTCGGTAGTAATCACATAGGAAAAAGATTTGTAGGCGCATTTCGAACCATCCAGTGTGGTTCATCGTCAGGAGAAGATGAAGAGGCAGATCATGTCACCAATTTAAATAGAGAGCAATGTAGAGATCCTTAGTCAAGCTAACGACAATAATAAACGACTATTTTTTGAAAAATAATATTTTAATATGTAAAATTAATTATTAAGATCAAATTATATTAAATAAAATTTAATAATAAGTTAGGGTTCGATATGTACTTGAATAATTAGATTGAAAATAATTAAAAATTCAAAGTCAAACAAGAAACAAAGAGCAAAGTCCTATCAATAATTAATGGAGTCAAGATCGTAGATGTTGATTTGGGGTAGCATCAGATGTGCTTTAGGCCTAAAATTTTGAAGGGAGGCTTGGGCACATGTATTCCAAAGAACCCATAAAGCTTTTTGGGAAATTCCACCAAGAAATAATTTTATTAGAATAATTAATAATTTTTAATGGGCCCTTAAGTCTATATTAGAATAATGCTATCTTTAGTGTTTAATGCTCACTCGGATAAGATCGTCTGTGATCATATTAGCAGTTTCTTAGAAGAAACTTGTTGTTTCTATTTCTTAGTAGAAACTTGCTGTTTCTATTTTTGTAAATACCTTTGTATTATTTATTGAGCATTATTGCTCATTGCTAATTAATTCATTCATTGAAATCCATATGCATGTTTTTTGCACTGTTTTATGGTATTAGAGCATAGGCTATATATTTTATTCGGAAAAATTTTCATGGAGTTTGAGAAAATTGTAGTTTCTTGCCAACTCTGTCGTGGTTATTTCCGCTTGAGGCTGGTGCAAGTCATCAAAGTAACATCCAACTACGAGGATCTGCGTGCAGGCAGTGGCTGGAGACGGCACGTCCACTTGTTCTTCGTGTCAAGAGACAGACTCTCCCTATGCACGTCCATTTTTGAAAGCACAGTTGATTAGGGCCATCGAGGAACCGGGTGTGAACCGCCAGATCAGCGCATCATCCAATCATACCCTGCACGATTCTCCGTCACACACGCGAACATTGAGATTTTGGCAGAACGTTTTTTGTTTGTTGAGAGCATCGAGCCCGATTCCTCGATTCTGGTCGTGGCAAGCGTGGCAAGGGTTTGTGCAAAGGTGGTATTACGGAGTTTGCAATCAGGCGTCTGGCGAGATGTGGTGAGGTGAGAGAGGCAGCGGATACGTGGTGGTGTGAAGCGTATCAGCGCACTGATTTATGCGGAGAATTTTTTTAGATCCTTGATACCGTGATATACACAGGACACGCCGACGTAAGACTGTTACAGTCACGGATGTCAGCTAGTTACAGTCAGGGTCTCCGATTTTACATAATTTGCCGACTAGAGGATTTAGAGTTTCTTCTCTTTGTCCTCAGCTGACCATTATCTGGTGTCTATTTTGGGTCATTCCTCAATGATTTCAGCCGTGGTTGCAGTTTACTGCGTGTTTGAAGGAACTCAAAGGCGGACGCTTACTAGAGAGATGGCTGCTCATTAGGGAATCCAACAATGGACGACACAACTAGAGATTGTTCGTGAACTCTTAGCAGACCCGAAGCGTCATGCGGATATTACCTTGATCATCAAAAAATTCGACCCATTTTTTTCTCTTCTCTTCTTGGTTTAGGTTGTAGTCGGAACCAAGTAATTTATTCAAAATTTTTCCGATTACAGATATGATGTGTTTTTTGTGATATCTCAATTGGGTAGTCGTTAGAATTTTCTGGGTGCATCGTTTTCCGTGCCTCGATTTTTCGAGTTAGCAGATTTGCATTTTGTTTCCATCACCTGTCAATTTTTTTGTCCGGATCAGTCCCCTTTGTTGTTTTCTGTATGTTGGGAAACGTGTAGATGGCCTCGCTAACCAATCTGATGTTGGAAGGCAATCAACTCTTTAATTGCAACAATTGTAACATTTGGAAACAGAGAATGTTGACCATTTTTGAATATAGGAGTCTTGACCAGCTCGTTTTGGGCAAAGACTCAGTCCTAGTACAACTAGTGCCGATCAAGATAAGTTCGATGATCGAAATCGAGAGGCTGTCATGCTTCTCAAACTCTCTGTGATTGATGATCAGTTACCACAGATCCCTTCGAGCAAGGCAACGGCTGAAATTTGGCAACATTTGAAGGAATTGCATGAGACATCCGACAAGAGCAGAGCCTTCTTTCTAAAGAATCAGTTGTTCTCCATCATAATGGAAGAACATATGTCTTTACAGGAACATCTTAACAAGATTAAAGATATTTGAGATCAGCTCGAAGCCATTGGTCGGACCATGGAGGAAGAAGATATGGTCGTCATCACTTTGAAAAGTCTACCAAAACCTTATGAGTACTTCATAGAAACACTCAACATTACCTCCACTAATGTTGATTTGAAGTTTCCGGAATTATGCACCAAACTCATGCAACAGGATCGTTGGAAACAACAGTTTGGTAGTGGTGCTTCATCAACCTTCTCAAAAAATGCTTTTGCTGCCAAATATCAGTCCTCTCAGTCCTTTTAGCAGAAAGGCTCTTCTTAGTCTTCTGACCCTGCTAAGAAGAAAAATGTGTAGTGTAACTACTGTCACAAGTTCAGCCACATGAAGAAAGATTGCTGACAAAGTATTGCTTTTGAACAGAAGAGGCAGGGAGTGTCTCTTCAGCAAGCGAATGTTGTAGAACATTCTGAGCAGCAGGAATCTGCCTTTTACGCCTTTATGGCTAAGAGGTCCTCAGATCATGCTCCGTCTTCTGCTTGGTACATTGACTCTGGTGCATCACATAATTTCTCTCACAGGCGTGACTGGTTTACTGACTTCTCATCTTTCAGTGATTCCGTGGTCTTTGGCAAAGGTGGTGAGTACACAGTAGTTGGCAGAGGTACATTTCGGATCTAATCTAATGGGCGTACACTCATCTTCCTGAATGTGTACTATGTTCCTGGTATGGAAATTAATATGTTGTCTGTCAGCCAGATTATGAGGAACTCTCCTCAGCTCGATGTGGTGTTCAGTGCGCACAAGTATTCCATTATTGACAGGGAAACTCATCTAACGATTGCTATTGGTCTAGAGGATCATGTTCTATACAGGGTTTTTGACACTGGTGATTCTCTAGAAGTGGCTCTAGCAGCGTGCGTTTCTCCCATCAACACTTTGTGGCATTAGAGATATGGGCATCTCAACATTCAATATCTCTCTCAACTATATCGGGAGGGACATGTGTCAGGTTTACCTGATATTCAAACTTAGCAGTTGGGAGTGTGCGACGCCTGTCAAGCTGGCAAGCAACATCGGTCCCCATTCAAGGATGGAGAATCTTGGCGCGCATCTAAGGTACTCCAATTAATTCATGTTGATATTTGTGGTCCTATGCATACATCTTCAATAATTGGTTGCAAATATTTTTTGGTTATTGTAGATGGTTTGAGTAAAAAGATGTGGGTGTACTTTCTAAAACATAAATCTGATGTATTTAATATATTTCAGACGTTTATGTCCTTAGTAGAAAAAGAGTCTGGCTATAATATAATAACTCTTAGGACAGATAACGGGGGTGGGGTGGGTGGGGGGGGGGGTGGGGAGAATTTGTTCTTCTGCTTTCTCCAAATTTTGTGATAACCCATGACATCAAACGCCAGTTAACTACACCCTACACTCGTTAGCAGAACGGTGTTGTTGAACGTCGCAACCGTACGTTTGTTGAAATGGCTCGTTCCTTGTTACAAAACAGGAGTGTTCCGAACAAATTTTGGGCTGAAGCAGTGTTTATTGCTGTCTATATCCTTAACTGTTGCTGTTAAGGGGAAGACTCCAAAAGAGGTTTGGTCTTGCCGTAAGTCTAAAATCAGTCACCTCAAAGTGTTTGGCTTGGTTGCATATGCTTGGATTCCAGTCGCTAAGCGCTCCAAGTTGGATTCCAAAACCCAGAAATTCATGATGACAGGGTACAATGATCACCACAAGGCCTATAGGCTGATAGATATAGACACTGGTTGTCTTAGCTTCAGTTGGGACGTAGTATTTGATGAAGACAGAGGGTTCTTTCAGTCTCCTCCCTTTGAGTAGTGCTCTGAGGATCAGCCTCATAGTGTTATTCTTCCGTTAAGTCGACCTGATGGGAAGGATGATGCATCATCAGTATTTTATGATGCACTACCTGAACTTCCTTCGGAAAATTCAAAATACTACTCCTCTTGCTGCTCCTATTGTTCCTAAGCCTTCTCTACCTACTCTTGATATTGGTTCTTCTACTCTCTGGCCTAAATGGTGGGCTAAAACTATTGGTGATCTCTGGGATAATGAGCTCCTTGAAGGTAGAACTTCTAGAAATAAGAGCAAACAACAACCTACAGTCAATTTTGCTTTATGGCTAACTAACACAGCATTTTTGAGCCTCAAAGTTATTTAGAGGCTAAAGGTATACCTGAGTGGGAATAGGCTATGGAAGTTGAATTCCAGAGTCTTCAAAAGAATCAAACTTGGACCCTCTCTGATCTTCCTACAAGGAAGAAGCCCATTAGCTGCAAATGGGTGTATAAAGTGAAATACAAAGCTGACGGAACCCTAGACAAGTAGAAGGCTCGCCTTGTTTCTCGAGGGTTCTCACAGAAGGAAGGCATAGACTATGAGGAGACCTTTGCTCCTACAGCCAAGATGAGTACCATACGGCTCGTTCTTGCCTTAGCAGCTCAGTTCAGTTGGAAAGTCCATCAGATGGATGTAAAGAGTGCTTTTTTGAATGGTGACTTACAAGAAGAAGTCTACATGACACAGCCTCCAGGATTCAAGGTTGCCAGTCAAGAACATAAAGTCTGTAGATTAGTCAAAGCACTCTATGGTTTGAAACAAGCTCCTCGGTCTTGGTACATGAAAATTGATAAGTACCTAACAGATCATGGCTTTCAACGGAGTCCCTCTGATGCAAACCTGTATATCAAGCATACTGGTGATGATATTCTATTTGTGGTCGTCTATGTGGATGACCTTATCATTACTGGCACCTTTGATATGACAGATTTGGGATTTCTTCATTACTGCTTGGGTGTTGAAGTCTGGCAGATTGAGAACAACTTTTTTCTCTCTTAGTCCAAGTATGCCAGAAATCTTGTGGATGGGTTTAGAATGCAGGATTGCAAACCTGCCACGACTCCTATGGAACCAGAGCTCAAACTCTCAGCTCAGTCCTCCTCACCACTTGTGGATGAAACTTTATTCAAGTAATTAGTGGGCAGCCACATCTACCTTACTGCCACTAGACATGACACCAGTTTTCAAGTGAGCTACATTTCACGCTTCATGTCAGCTCCTAAGGCTAATCATTGGATAACAGCGAAGCATGTGCTACGTTATGCGTGTGGCACTCCTGATTATGGAGTTCTATACACTCGGAGTTCCGCTCTTAAACTTAGTGGTTACACAGATTCTGACTGGGTTGGTTCGATTGATGACCGTAAATCTACAACTTGGTATGTGTTTGGTCTGGGATCCGGCGCTGTCACATGGACTAGTAAGAAGCAGCAGGCAGTGGCTCTCTCCTCGACAGAAACAGAGTATCAGGGAGTTGTTAAGGCATCTTGTGAGGCAGTTTGGCTTTGACGTATGCTTGCGGATATACATGTTTCCCAGGCAGGTCCTACCTCCTTGTTCTATGATAATCAAGGAGTTCTCAAACTTGCCAAGAATCCAGTCTTCCATGAACGAACAAAGCATGTGGAAATCCATTGTCACTACATTCGACAACTTGTTGAAGACGGATCCATTTAGTTGCTGTATGTTCCCACAACGGAGCAGCCAACAAACATCTTCACCAAACCTCTTGGTCCTGATAAATTTGTAAAATTCAGAGGATCTATAGGTGTTGTAAATAGATTGAGCATTAAGGGAGGGTATTAGAATAATGCTATCTTTAGTGTTTAAGGCTCACTCGGATAAGATCGTCTGTGATCTTATTAGTAGTTTCTTAAAAGAAACTTGCTGTTTCTATTTCTTAGTAGAAACTTGTTGTTTCTATTTCTTAGTAGAAACTTGTTGTTTCTATTTCTATAAATACGTTTGTATTGTTTATTGAGCATTATTGCTCATTGCTAATTAATTCTTTCATTGAAATCCATATGCATGTTTTTTGCACTGTTTTAGTCTAAACTTAGGAAATTAAAAATATTAATGGGTAATAATCTAAACGTGGGTGTAACTTCACAAGAAGACGAGGATCAAGCTAAAATGATCTTAGCCATTGTTTAGTTTTTAATCTGGGTCGTTGAATGTCAACGAGAAGATTATTTAAGGAAGCTTGTGGGTCATTTGGAAAACACACCGAGAGATCAAGAGATCGATTTTCATAAGTGAGAAGTTCTCAGGAGGAAATTTTGGTGGAGTAGATTTCTTGCAGTTGAGGGGCAGAGATAACATCCAGAGAGAGAGAGAGAAAGATTTTCTCAACTGAAGAATCATCAACAGAGAGAGGGATGTACCTTATTGGTCACTTGCCACCCTCATTTGAGCGATGTACCTTGGAGATACTATCCCTTTTAAGGGCTGAAACCACCTAATAAGGTACTTGGCTAACCGCCTTTGGAGCCTAGAGACACTAGGACATGCCAAAGCCCACTACAAAAAGGCATGCCATTATGACGTGCCCTTGTTGTTATCCATGTTTTGTAAGCTCTTTCACCCTATTGTTTTAATGACTGGTTGTATTGGAAGCCTAGGGGACGCATTGGATCTTATGTAGGATTACATGTGGTTTCCATTTGGGTTTGGTCTCCCTATATGGGATCTTAGCCCCCAGAGGTCTACATTGGCTCATGTAGGGTATGCATAGAGAGCCACTCACCTCCACAGCAACAGATAACACGCTACGGATCTTTATATATGCGTAGAGATTACTAGTGATCCACTTTGGGATGATGGTGATATGCTTGGTACATTATGCCCAACAGCCCCCCATAGGAGCCCCACACTCTTGACACGTGTCCCAAGACTTGTGCCATGTCATGGCAACATTTATTCCATCACTTTTACCCTTGCAGAGGATCTCTGATTCATATGGTGACCCATGGGGTCATCTATGTGCTCTCATACCCATTGGGAGCACCACAAGTCTACTACTTGGAGAACAAGTGACCACCCCCTTGTCCATCATATTCCGAGGAATTTGTTCTTGAATATGGCACTTCAGGATATTATTGAGCCTTTGGAGGGCCTTACGACATGCACTTATTATTATTTGGCCTCTTGTGGGGCTTATTTTTACATTTGTGAGCTAGTTTGGTGGGCTTGTCACCAATAGGGGTTTTATTTGCACATTATTTTGTCGTTACGGGATAATGTAGGCCCATAGGCTAATTCGAACTCCTTATGAGGCTATATATTGATGTTAGATACACTCATTTGTGTCATCACTTGACTTGAGATCTCTCTAATCATAGAGAATTTTCGCACTTTTTCCTTGGTGGATATTTTTGGAGATGGATGAATTTTGATGTATGGATTTGGGCTATTTCTCGTCTTGGAGCTTTATCGAGCAAACAAAATGCTGGCTGGATATACTCTATAACGTTGTAAGTAAATTTTGATGCTATTATTCTTGTTGCTGCATACTGCTAAAATTAGGGCTAGTTGTTGCATTATCGAAATGCGGAATTGAGCATGTTTTAGCTAATTTAATGTATGGGACAATGTGTTATGAATGAAATGTCCTAGAGAATCATTTATCTTGAGAAGCTTGCATCATTTGCTTTGAAATATAAATGCTTGAAGGTCACATTTCTTTTCCTTCTCTCAACATTGGATGAAGTTGACTTTTTGGGCCTCCTTGATCAAGAAACCAAGTTCCTACTCATCATTATCTTTGACTCCATATCCCCAAGTGAACTAGGCACTGATACTTCGAAAAGGGTGATCATTTCAACCCTCTTTTAACCATTTTCCCCTTTTCCCCAAGTCTAGCCTCATTTGGTCACCTAGGGCATCAATTTCCTAGGAATTGACCCACAGAAAAAATTCGATCTCCTATAGGCTATTGCGTTGGTGGGTCTCGTCCCTCTCCTACAAATTTGAGGCAATTCTAACTGTGGAATCTCCGGGAATCTCAAGCCCTAGCTATGAGATCGAATTGTGGCTAGGCATCCCCAAAGCTAGACCTCAATAGGATCAATTCAACCTTTTGAAGAAAGTATTCTTGTTTGGTCCTTTCCCCTCACCTTGTCAAGGATAGGAACATCATTGGTTGCTATATTCAATCCCTGAACCTAGGCTGGGTCCACTTGGCCCCGTGTGGTCCCACTTTTGAATAGAGACTATTTGTCAAGGACCATTTAGGAATCCAAGTTTCCCAAGGATTATAGGGATTGAGAAACTTGTTCATAAGCCTATCTTTTGTCCCTCAACCCTCCAATCCTCACCCCTTATCCTTGGTGGACCAAATCCATTGCTTAAAGAGCAAGCAAACTCCATTCTTCATTCCATCCTTGGGAAAGGGTTTTTAGGGTCACTTCTCACCTATCTATTGACATATACTTTACAAGTGAATCCCATTGGTGAAAGTCTGTAAAGAGTAGGGAGACTTAGCTGTGGTGACAGTGGGCTAAGCTTCCACAGTGGCCCTTAACCTAGCTTGCCTCTTAGGAACTACTTTAGGTCCCCTGCTAGTTTGAGTGGTAACAGGCAGTAAACGAAGTTATGGAAAACCTGAAAATTATAGGGCTAAATTCAAAAGCAAAACTGTGCCTCTTTTCAGTACTTCGAAGTCAGGCGATACTAAAATGGGTTGAAATGATCCCCATCTATACCAACAGATTGTTTGTCAACCTTTAGAAATCAATTATCTCATGCTCATGATCCATATTGGCATTATATTTTTCCTCATCTCTGCCATGAATATTGGAGACAGCGTTTCTACATAACATAAAATTCTGCTTGCAATAAGAATAAATGCAGCAACATCAGGGAGCATCAAGATCAATGCAATTAAGACTAAGATGGACATCAAATTATAGTGCAATAATGATGTTGTTTCACATTTTTTAAATGGCTGGAAGGAATGCATATGTGAAGTATAGGAGGAGGTAGAGTCATCAAGAAAGTGTGCAAGAAAATGAGTGATATCTAAATTGTTTTCATTAGGATCCAGATCATGCTACTGTAAATGTTTTTCCTGGTAACTGCTCAGGGGCACATTTTAATGGGTTAATGTTTATGTACTTAATATTAACTACCTGAAATTTCCTGGAAATGTTTAGCCTGTGTTGATCTTTTAACTTTTTTAGCTATTTGTATGGCATGAAAGATGGTTTAGGTGTGACAGGGATTAAATGTATTTTTTTCGCATAGAGTTAAGATATAACCAGCACAGATGTGCACTTCAGATATATATTCCAGAATGGTAATGGGCATGTATCTTCTGGGGAATTAAAATGAAGTGGAGCATTGTGTACTATAAAATTACATTTCTTTCAAATGAATTGCATCAAAATTTTATTTGGAATTGTTGCTAGCTATTTAACATTTGTCAAGGCTCTTAACCTCCTAATGAATTTATATTCTTTGTTTTGAGCAAGAGACCTATTTGCTAAACGTTCTTTATTAGGTTATGTCTTGATTGACTTGTTTATCCTTTTTGCAGTTTAGTATATTTCTTTTCTACCTCGTATTGGAGTGTTTTCCATTTGTGTAAAGTGTGAGTTGAAAAAAGATGTGGGGTAAGGTGCCTGGTTCTATGTTAACTTTTTCACAAATTGGTGTTGCTTATGGAATGTTCAGGAACTTGAAACAAAGTTAAAAACATGCAAGGACGAGTTCAAGGAATTTGAAAGGCAGGATGTCAAATATCGAGAGGATATAAAGCACATGAATCAAAAATTGAAGAAAATAGAGGAAAAACTTGCAAAGGTATCTTGTTAGCTATGTCTTATATGGTATTCTGGTCAAATGATGAGGCATTCTATGTAACTCATTAGTCTGATGATATTGAAAGGATGCTGCAAAGATTGAGGAGATTGAAAAGGAGTCAGAAGAATCAATCCTAATAATACCAAGACTTGAAGAAGAGATTGTGAAATTGTCAGAATCACTTGTTGAGGAGGAAAAAGTGCTGGAGAAGATCAAAGAGAGCTCAAAAGGTACTTTCCTTTTTTTATTATACAATGTTTTAAAAATTCACAAAGAACATACATCTGTCAAATTTTTTGTTTGTAAATCCCAAGATCTATGATATGCTGTTTTTGTTTGACATTTCTAGAAATTTTCAGGATGGTTGCATTTAATTGAAATTTACCCATGATTCTCTTTGAATGTGATGCATTTCTCTTTGTGGGACAGCCATTAGAACAGTGGGCAAGCTTTGAGAGAACAGGTATTGCATTTGACATAACGAGTCATCCCCCTGAGGCAATTTACACGCGTAATATAAGAATATATGAATCGCCCATGACTGTGAAGATTTCTAGTGTTGGCCTTCGCGTATGACAAACTTGAGTACATGACGGTAGACAACTACTAATTTTGTCAGCACCAGCCCATTTTCTTTTTCGTAGGACAGAGAATGTTAAACTACATATTTCTTGACTAACATTTTGCTGGCTTTGCACATAGATCCTGCCCTTTATTAGCCTTGAAATCTAACTACCGAGGCTCTGCATTCATTCTTATTATATCCATATGTCAGTCATATCTACGTAACCCATGCAATGCTTGTCATTGCATTTCTCTTTTGTGATATCTTTTCAGGTCCAAAAGATGTTGAAATTACATAAAACTATATTCAAGGGAATCTGCCTACGAAGGTAGACAGAAATCTCATTGTAACAAGAATGCTATTGTATCATTGTTGATTGGTGAATTGGTACTAAGGAATAGTTTCAATACATGTTGCTTTTGTGCCCATTCAGGGAATGTTGTGACCAATGGTCATGACTTGAAACCGAATAAATTATAAATGATATTAAGTAATTATTAATATGATTATATCAAAAGGCTTATGTTAGGTCTGTTTGGAGATAATAATCCAATTGCAAATTGTTATAACAAAATCTAGCACTGTCGTATGATATAAAGTCATAAGCATCAAGGGGCTAGGTTTGTGCACTTAGGGAGGCTACCCACTGTGAGCTCAAATAATTGTATTAATGTCCAACGACCACAAAGTAGGTCAATGGGATTGCTAAGTATAATGATGTCAATACAAAGGAGTACCAAGGTGTCTCCTACATAAAGAACTAGTAGTGAAGTAAAGCATGAGGTGTATGCTAAAACATGGAAAACACTTGACTTAGAGTGTAGGTGATGACAGCGGGAGGGAGATGTATGGAGTGAAGGGATTCAAGGACTAGATCATGGTCCACTAGATATATCTCTCCTAACATCTAAGATCAAATGAAGAAATGTCGAGATAGAATGGTGTCTTGAGGAAGTGTTGGGGGATGATCTGGATCACCTACTGTGCCGTTGTTTGGAATAAGTATCCCTTATTTAATGTCTAGGTGATCTTTTTTTCTTGTTGGTAAAGGATCTAATCCTACAATGTCTCTATGGCCTTTAGAGATGGCAGGTGGTCCCTCAGGGTTGCACATATCTGGTGTTAGAGCAAATGTTGTTATATATTTGTCTCTTGGTGCTCGTATTTGATGGAAGCAACATAAAGAAGGGAGTAGTTTGTTGAGTAGGATTTGGTCTAGGAGAAGGTTGGAGAATGTGGGCATGAAGTGTGAGGGCCTCTTGCATGTAAAGGGGTAGACATCTCTAGTATGACTATTGGAAGAAACTAGATAGTGTTTGGATCCCCTTGAACAAGTAATGAAATCTCCCACAAAACTCATAATAAATGGGTCAATGGAATATGAAGTGGTCCTTGTTTCCACTTCAGAAAGATGATAAAGCTTGTCGATTCTCATTGCTTGTATAGTTTGATGATTTTTCTTAACTCGAAGCCTGTATGATTAGAATTGGCCTAGGGAGATACAAAGATGATGTGCTTGCTATTTTATAATCTAGCAACCTATTTCTAGCTTGCTAGGGCTCGCTAGATCCTAAACAACAGGGGATCCACCCCAACTATTACCTTAGTAATGAATTCCCCTACTGTTTTGTGGGAAAATGTTATCCCCACGAAGGAGGCTTCGTCGATAGGTCTTGGAAGCTGTTGAAGAATGTAATTAGGTTCAGTCTTCATAAAATGTATTTGAGTCACAGTGAAATGTATTTATCAAAATAATGAAAAATAACTTATTATTATTATTATTATGACTGATTAAAGTATGAGATTCATGCTTGGGTCATCATGTTTTAGGTCAAAGTCCCCATTGAGGACTTCTGGGATTTATTCTGAGTCATAAAGTCATTGTCCATTTAAAGAGATCCTTATTGGGCTTTTGAATCATGTAAAAATAATTAATATTGAGTCAAATAGCTATTTGTCACCTCCACACCAAGTCGGCCTCAAGGAGATCAAGTCGTCCTCAATTCGGGTAATTCGACCTCACCAAAAGACTATATATTGATGCAGTTCGAATTAATTTGGAGGACACTCTCTCACTCAAGTTCGATATCCCGAAAGAAGAGCTGGAAATGTGGGAAGTTGGAAAAGGAAGTCAAAAGTAGTGCAAAGTTGGAGAAAAAGGAAGAAAAAGTCAACATTGAAGTTTTGGGCTATCTCTCTCTCGTGTGGATTCCTCTAGGAGATCAAAGTCTTTCTTGTTAAGTTGAAGTTGTTGCTGCTGCTGCCAGTTGCTAGGTCGAAATTGCTGCTGCTAAGTCAAAGTTGTTGCTACAATATTATCATCTGCAAGAAGGAAGAAATGGTTGAATTGGTGTGGAGAAAGTCTATGTCTAGGTCAAGAGTCTTGGATTATATCAAGAAATTATTAAGGAAGAGTTGTTGACTGGGTTTTCCCCTAGATAGGGTTTTTCCCTGGCTATCCACCTATATTTGGTGTCTGTGACCTTTGTGCTATTGTTTTGGTAATTGCTTGATGAACTAAAGATAAAAGAAGAACATAAAGATAAGAAAGTCAAAAGTAATTATCTATATAAAGAAAATGTTTTTGCCTTTTTGATTTTTTTACATGGAATTAGAGGTAAGGTGAAGAAGGGAAAAAGGCAGCTTGAAGATTTGTTGAAAGAAGAGTAAGAAGTTGTAAGAAGCTTTGAATAAGGATCACCAAAAGGAACATATAAGAAGCAAAGTATATCATCTTCAAGGACAATGTCTAACTCAACGAAGGGAGAAAACAAGCTAGAAGGAGAATCTAACTATAGGTATGGAAGAAGAGGATAAACCTCATACTCGAGAAGAATAAAGTTCTGGATCTAGTCAAGGGAAGGGTAAAGAAGCCTACTAATGAGTCAAGTGATGCAGAAAAGGCAAAATTTAGGGAGACATAAATATTGGCTGTGACTCTGATGGTGGATGGAATAAAAGATAACCTCATCCCCTGTATATCTAACATAGACTCTGCTCAAGAGATGTATGAGGATTAATCGAAATTATTCACTATCAAGAATCTTGGTCAAATAGTAAGCCTTAAGAATGAACTAGGATCTATAAAAATGACAAAGGAAGACATTGGGGCATCTTTCTTTATGAGAATAGCTAGATTAAGAGATGAACTCCAAGCGATTGATGAGACAGTACCAGAAAAGGAACTTGTAATAACTGCACTTCTAGGCTTACAAACATCATGGAGTGCCTTCTCATCAGGTCTCAATAGCTGGAAGGAGACTCCTACATTTGAAAAACTATGGAATGCTTGCAGTCAGGAAGAAGTCATGATATCTCTAGTAAGCAACAAAGAGAAAGAAGAAGAAAAAGTTTCAAATGCCTACTTTGCTCATCACAAGAACAAAGGATCATTCAAGAAGACTAAAGGGCCTAGAAGGAAGATAGACATATCCAAAATTGAATGCTACAATTGTCACAAGATGGGTCAATACAAAAGTTATTGTCCTGAGAATCCAAGATACAATAAGAGAGAAAGGGAATATGCGAATGTTGCTGATGAAGAACCTCCAAAGAAGAACAAGAAGGAAGAATCCGAAGTCAAAGACTTATTTGCTAGGAACTCTATCCTTCTACTCTAAGCTTTTGATTTGTTTTTTATTTTGATTTCTAGCACTTATAGGTTTAAGATTCTTTGGAAAGATGTCGTGGAATTGTTTTAGTTATAGGTATCCCTTGAGATTGGATTAAGAGGGAGCCCTCACCACTTTTCCAAAAATAAGTTTCTTACTCGTATTATTTTTCATCTTTGGTTTTCATTTTCTTTTCTAGATGTGTGTATGCTAGATGCTATCATATTTCTTTCATATTTTCCTTGTTTAGGAAAAGTTTTCTGTTATGATCAAGGGCTATGGAGAAGACCTCACAGGACAAAGCATAGAAGTTCTATTGGAATTGATGTCCTATAAGGTTTGTCTAAACTCAAAGGTATGTCTTAGAATATAAGTTTTGTTTCTCTTCATGATAAAGGTATATTCATTCATTTTAAGAAATATTCTTTACATTACTAACAAGTGTTACGTCTAAGATTATTGAATCATAAGAGATTCTTGTTTGGGAGACTAATCATTAGATTGAATCTACCCTCATTAATCATTATGTTTGTGGAACCCTAATAGGTTCCCTTTAAAACCCTAACCTAAGGGTATGCCAATGTTAATGTGATAAACCCTAGTCTACTTAGGGTTATTGATAAAATCTAGAAAATACTATTCTTTTGATGTTTGAGGTTTTGATGGTAATGTCATGTTTGTGTCATAGTATTGTTATGGAAACCATAGTCCTTTAGGGTTGGATAGTGATGTGTTCCTAAACCTTGAGCTTTTGGTAAATTAGGGGTTGTAAGTAAAATCCTTATGTATCAAGAGTTAGCTCCTAGGAATGAATCCCTAGGTAAATGTTTATTTGTATGATCAAAACCCTAGTCTAATCTAGATTGTTATATGCTTGACTTTAAATGTATTGATATTTATGTCTTGGGTTTGTCCTATATATGTTATGATATGCTTGTGCATGATTATCATAGATATGTATTTGTGCTAACCTATTTGTTGATAGGTTCTAGGGTTTGTAACTAAGCCCTCTTAGAAGTTTGATGTTCTAGGATATGATGTGAGTATATTCCATTATGATGATAAAATCTAGGGTTTACAACAAACCATAGTAGAAGTTGGTCATATCGTTGAAACCTTAGATTGTGTTTTGGTTGTTGACATCTAAGACTTAGTGTCTCATATATGGAATCTAGGGTTTGCATTAAATTCTAGTAGAAGTCTAACATATGAATTCTAAAGTTGTTAGATGCATTGTAAGTGTACTTTTTTGAATTACTTCTAGGGTTTGCAATAGATGTTATAGTAGAGTATGTCATAACTTTGGAAGAAATATTGAGGCCTTAGATATAGTGAGACTAATGTTTTGATTGAGTTACTGATGTGATCTAGGGTTTATAACCTAACCCGTGCAAGAAGTTGAAGTATAAAAGTATGTGTCTCTTGTTGTTTGTGAACCTAACTAAGTTTAGGTATTTATTGTCTAAAGTCTAATGCTTCCATTAATATATGCTTTTGATATAGTTAACTTCATGCTTCTATATGTATTTAGTTGTACTTGCTATCCAAGTTGTGTAGGGACATAATCTTCAAGATGGTGAAGATGTTCAGTTGATTGATAAGCATGATGAAGGAAGTTATATGAATGATGATGATCAAGAAGGATGGAAGCCATGAAAGATTCTCCAATGCCATAGAAAAGAAGTTGATCTCCCTAAATTAAGAGGGAGCCTAGAAAAGAGTAGATCTCTTGAGTTGAGAGGGAGGGCACATTATAGTCATCATGGATACCTTGAAGAAGAAGTTCGAGAATGAATATTGAGGTGTTGCTGAAAGAAGGAAAGCTGGTTTTGGTGACTGCATGTAAAGTAGGGAAGGAAGCTGAATGATTGAGGAAACCTTTGTCAAGATTTTGTTTGGGAAGCCACAAAGTCTTTCTATGATGAATTGTGAGGCGACATCAAGAAGTCAGAAGACCTTGAAGGTTTGTGTTTACTAATGAGTATTTGAAAGGTTGTTATTGATTAAGGGGTTGTGACTGTTCAGGTAAACCTCTCAAGGTTTTTGTTATGAATATAATTCATAACAAATAAAATAAATATAAATAAATGTAAATAATAAATAATCAAAATAGTGATTATTTTAATAGTCACTAGTTTAATGAAAAGGCATGTCTAAAAAGACATGGCCGGTCATCAAGTGGCATCTAGTTAGGCATATATGTAGGCCCTCATTGTAACATTCATTCATCTCTTGTACATTTCATATTATTAATAAAATATTATTTGCAAATACCTTTGTGTATTTTACATTTAAAGTCAACAAGCTACAATTTTGTTGCTTCAGTGGTATCAGAGCCATGCGAGCCTTTAGACGTTATTCGTCGCACAATATGCCATTAAGTTTATGTCTTGAAATCATTAAGCAGTTAAGTGAAATGCGAGAATCGTTTCTGCAATTAAAAAAATCATGTGCAAAATTCACAACATGTCTAAAGGAAGAATACATTGACATGAAAGGAACTAACATTAAAGAATGTTCTAACCAAGGAAATGTTGTTGAACATGTTGAATTATGGAATCCTCAAGGTGACATAGATAAGACTGATGAAGAAGATGACAAAATTGATGTTGCAAGCTAGGAAATCGTGGGTTTTGATCTAGTTAATTCAATTTCCAATACAATTGATTTGTAGCAGACAAGGGAGGATGAAGAACAAAATTACAAGGATCTTAATGAACCTGGGATTGATCTAGAGACTCCTGAAACTAATAGCAATGCAGTTACCAAATCTTCTCGAGGTGACACGAATGAGGCTGATGATCAAAATGGGTCTATGACAACTGAGGATGTAAATACAATTGTAGGTGATGAAGATGTCAAGATTTTTGATTATGATGATGAACAAGAAGCATATATTAATGAAGATGAAGAGATAAGACATGGAGATGTGTGGGCAATTATCAACGCCTACTTTGAAGATAAGGGGTTGGTCTGCCAACAACTCGATTCCTTTGATGAATTTATTCAGAATACCATGCAGGAGATTGTGGAAGAGTCACCCATCCTCGAGATTCGATCCTAGTCTCAGCCTAATCTTGCGAGGCAAACTGACTTCACAAAGATTGTTTCCAAGATCAGTTTTGGTCAAATATATCGCAGTAAACTTATGATGACAAAATATGATGGGAAAACTAATACCTTGTTTTCGAATGCAGCACGATTAAGAAATTTGACCTATGCAACTCCACTATATGTGGATGTTACTAAATTAGTGTTTAAGCAAGGCCTTGGTTGTGAAGAGTTGGTAGAACAACAAGATCTTGCATTGTGAAGGTGCAAATAATGTTGCGTTCTACTTATTGCACATTATCTCCTACGAATGAAAAAGATCTCCAAGAGCTTGGAGAGTGTCCATATGATCAAGGTGAATACTTCATTATCAATGGTAGTGACAAGTTTTTGATTGCCCAAGAAAAAATGAGTAGAAGGCATGTGTATGTTTTCAAGAAGCATAAACCGAATAAATTCTCTTACATTGTTGAAGTAAGGTCAATGGGTGAAGCAAAAAATAGGCCACCAAGTAGTATGTTTGTTCACACGCTTTCAAGAGCTAGTGAAAAAGCGGGTTCATCAGGGAAGTGTATTCAAGCAACACTACCATATATCTGTTTTGACATTCCTATTATTATTATATTTCATGCATTGGGGTTCACTGATGACAAAGATATTTCAGAACATATATGCTATTAGTTTAGTGACGCTGCAATGATGGAGCTTTTGAGACCATCACTAGAGGAAGCATTTTTATTCATAATCAACAAATTGCTTTGGATTACATTCGAGAACGTGGCGCCACTGTTGGTGTAATTAAAGAAAAATGTATAAAATATGCAAAACTCATTTTGTAGAAATAAATGTTACCTCATCTTGGTGTTGGAGAGCTTTACGAGACGAAGAAAGCTTACCTTTTTGGGTACATCATCCATCAACTTCTATTATGTGCTCTTGGTTGACTGCTAGAGGATGATAGGGATCATTATGGGAACAAAAGATTAGATCTGGCTGGTCCTCTTCTTGGAGGACTGTTCAGAATGCCTTTTTGGAAGTTGACTAGAGTTGTGAGGTTTCACTTGTAAAAGTGTGTTGACTATGGAAAAGATGTAAATCTAGAATTTGCAATCAAAGCAAAAACAATTTTTAGTGGCTGGAAATACTCGTTGGCTATTTGATACTAGGGCCAAGCAAATGCAACTGGCGCAAGGGTTGGAGTATCACAGGTTTTAATCATCTGACATTTGCATCAACTTTATCACATTTTAGAAGGTTAAACTCTCCACCTGGTCGTGAAGGAAAGTTGGCAAAACCCAGATAGTTGCAAATTCACGCGGGGGTATGATGTGTCCTGTAGGAACCCCAGAAGGACAGTCTTTTGGGCTTGTAAAAAATTTTGCCCTTATGGTTTACATCTTTGTTGGTTCTTATCCTAATCCAATTCTGGAACAATGTTTTAAAACTCCGAATCCAACTCCGACTTGGCCGAGTGTCGACTCCGACTCGGTATCGACTCGGTCGGCTTGATTTCAGTGACTCGGTGATTGTAAAAAATACATTAAATATTTATTTTTTATAAAAACACATAATTTTAAAGATTTTCATTCATGTTTCCAAACACACAGCATTAGAATATAGATAGAAGACAACATATGATCAAAGTAGGCTCATGAATATATCCATTATATCAAAATGGCACCCAATGCACTGTCCAATACATACACGATGTTGATATAGAGATCAAAACAAAAACACATAACCAAGGCGGCTATAAATGGCCTCTACAATAAAAGTATGTGACCAGTACTACTGGCAACTGCTAGAGTTGCCAACATCATCTGGCTCAATGTTACTTGGGAGTGGGAGCAAAAGTGGGGAGTGAGAGCGAAAACGAGAGTGGGAGCGACATTTTCAGAAGCTCCTAGTTTGGGAGCGAATCCCGGAGGAGTTCGACAACCAATGTCACTAACATCAAGGTACATAGAGGGGATTGGTGCTCTTGATTAAATACGAGTTCCATACCCTAATACATGACGATATTCAATGGAAACATTGCAATCCTCCAATCCTGAAATCTTGAAAAACTGATAAGTCTGTTGGATTTTGAATGAAATCTAAATTCTACTTTCTCCATATGAAATCCAATGAGGCTGAAACCACTCTCAAACATCCTGAGTCATTTCATGGTAATGTTAAAAATTTAAGTAAAAGGATGAAAATGAAGATTAAGGAGAATGCCACTTTTACTTTAGAATTTAACATTACCATGAAATTTGAATAGCATATCAATACTAGGAGAGGGGGAATGGACCCCAAATAGCACTTAACCAATTTAGAAAACACCTTGGAGTCCCCAACAATCAGCTAAATGTTAAAAAGTTAAAAAAAAAATAGAAAAATCCCTGTTTTTTTGGGTGATTGGCCGGATTTAATGACTCGGCCGAGTAGATGTGGAAACGGCCGAGTTGGCCGAGTCAACCATGACTCGGCCTCCCGAACCGTTTCCTCCACCGAGTCATATTTCTGGGCAATGAAATGGATCAACTCGGCCGTTTCCGTTTCGAATCAGCCGAATTTTAAAACTATGTTCTGGAATTCTTGCAAGAGTGGAGCTCAAATTTCTTTGAGGAAATATTTTTAACAGTCATTCCGACAGCAACAAAAGTTTTTATAAATGGTTGTTGGGTTGGTATTCACCGTGATCCTAAAAGCTTGGTGATGACACTCAGATAGTTGAGAAGACATGTTGATGTAAATCCAGAAGTGGAGTTGTCTTCAAGATATAGAGAGGAAGAAGAAAAATGCATGGAGGATTTGACAATGAAAAATAGACAAAACATTTTAAATGTCTTAAATTATGAGAAACTAATTGAGCTTTTGCAGGAAGCAGTGACTGAACATCGGTACACTCAAGACCAGTTATGCTCGCTCACTGTGTAAATCACTCTTCTGAGAAAACTACTTTTGCGGGGTCTCGACCTGAAGACAAACACATAGTCCATTACTGTCATATTCTCTCTTTTCAATGAATTGGATAAAGGCGTTGTGATCATGAACAAAAGAACTGAGAGGAGTAAGGGATATGGCTTCAACATCTTTAAGCACATTAATGCTTTCCTCAATGCCTTGAAGAGCCTAGTAGAGGGATCGATGGCCACATGGTTGTTTGCTAGTTTACCCTCGCCGAATTTCAACCTTTTCCAGCCACATGTCGACTTTGGTGCATGGAAGAATTATGTGGGTAATGTTCCATTAGGCATGGGGGTCAATCCAGTTGTCAGCTTGTTTTCACAACGTGGTAAGATTGAGGAGAGGTCGATAGGGTTTGATAAACAACAGACATATACTGAGGCAAATAGACACTTCAATGTGACATTTGCCCACTGACAGTTTACTATTACAAAAGAAAAAAAACGGATATTTTGCAAAACGTCATTTCCAGTTGGTTGTGACAATATGAAACTATACGACATCTATTGGGCAAAGGAATAAATCAAACTGATAATTAGAACCATTAAATAAATATAACAACTTAACAAATTATTGAAGTTGCTTATAATGTCATTATAAAGTCACTTTATTAAATTATAAAGTAATTTTTTGTAAGTTACTTCTTTTTAAAAAAAAGAAGAGGAAAAATGGATTAAACTCCATAGTACCCCTTACACATGTCAAAATGAGTGGGCAAGATGAAGGAACTTGTCAGCGATTAAGCTTTGAGGACATTTTTTTTATTTTTTATTTTTTTGTGGTAAGCTCGGTAGACCCTTCTTTTTTCATTAATATATAAGCAAGTTACAACCACATAACACTGATTAGGTGGCCTCAACTTGCCCAATGCGAAACCAAGTATGTTGGCCACCTAACCGCATGATAAGCCATCCAGTAGCAAAAGGTGATAAGTCTTTCTACCCAAGCTATATAAGTTTGTATATCATGTCTTTGTCCATGCTCTATATGCCTATAAACATATACAACTTCAAACTGAAAATTAAAAGCTATCCGCATATGTACTAGTCAAAAATTAAAAACTAGCTATCATCTTATTCATCTTGCTCAGCAGAAGTGGATTCGATCAGAGCCGAGTCCTTAGCATTGGAACCAGAGATCACTGTCTGTGAGAGAAGACATGGGAAATGATTCTTGATGCAGTCGAGGCGTCCATCTTGTTTTTGCATTTGGAATTGCAGTTTCTGGAAGTCCTGCTTGTAATTGGGGAAGTCTTGCACTGCTGTCGCTATGCTCACTGAAATTTTCTCCAAGGCCTTGCCCAGGAGGCTTTTCATGGTCCAATACAGGTACAAGGTCCGTTTGAACTGGGTCACCTGCCTGTGAGTATGCCAAGGGTTTGGCACCATCACTCGCCAGTCCTCCATCTCTATATATGTCGCGCTTGTTTCGCAGTCCATGTCGACTTCCTATTCCTCGATCAGTCTCCTAATATATTCACTGGTCCCTTTGCGGTATGCATTGGCCGCTTTGTTAATGAGGCTACCAACCAACTTACGATCTCTTCTTCTGCTTAAGGAACTGGGCTGTTCCTCCTGCTCAACTGCCCAAGGCCTCCTACCACGGCCCGTTGCCTTCACTGCCCTTGCCATCACAACTCGGTCCTGGTACTTGGTGAGAAAATGTGGGTTCGAGCCCCGAAGCCCTTCGCTTCTAAGTGAGCCTACCTCCCCGCGCACTTGCCGTGGGCGAAAGAAACCGTAATTGCCTTAATATTAAACATTGGTTCTCTGCCAATTGCAGTCCTTGCATCTAATTAGAGTCCTCCAACCCATCAAGGAATTCAATTTCTTTACCCCGAGGCCCATTTGCATAACAACTAGAAACATAAATTAAGGGACCACCATATCCAGCTCCAACAACATTATAATAATTCCCAAATCCAAGGCGGTGCAACACCTTAATTGCGACGTCGCGGAAGCTTTTACACAGGCCATGGGTGCGAATCCAAGCAAGCCAACTAGCCAGGTCATTACCATTGCCGATACCACTAGCTATGCGGGGATGTAAGCTTCCTTTCAACCCCATAAAAACAACGAAGCAAACCCTATATGTAGAGCTGAAGGAGACCCAACCCCAAACCCCATGGTCTTCGAAGCAAGCCAGACAACATCATTCCCCAGGACTGATACCACTATCCCATATGCCAAATAACCCCATTCGGGAGAGGAGAATTCCATTGCAGACCGACATAGAGGTTATACCAGTTATGATAACATACTGCTTCTAAACTATCGTGTTAATGTATGGTAGCATCGAATGTGCTTTGTTGATTTGGGGTAGCATCAGATGTGCTCTAGCCACGAAAATTGGTGGAGAGGCTAAAGCACATGAGATCTCCAATACCCATAAATGGTTTGGGCAGATTATAAACAGTTTGGGAGATATTAAAATAATTAATATTTTTAATGGAGTCCCTAAGTCTAAACTTAGGGAAAATAAAATATTAATGTGAATTAATATAAAAAAGGGTCCAAAAGTAATGGATCAAGCCATAGTTAATCTTAGTCGTTGATTAGGGACTTAATCTCGGCCATTGATTTGTCAATGGGAAAAGTATAAGAGGAGGCTTGAGGGTCACCACGAGAACACACTGAGTTGATTAAGATTTCAATTTTCTGGAGCAGGGTTTGTTGAGGAAGTCGAAAGAGTGATTAGAGTTGCAGTTGAGGGGCAATGAATACAGAAGCAGAGAGGCAGAGATAGTACCAGGAGAATCAACACAGAAGCAAGCAAGAGGGATGCAAAGCCAGCCAGGGCTCACACAGAGGCAACCAGGAGATGTGCAGTGCCTTAGAGAGCCAGCGTGGGTGACGTAGAGGCTCTAAGGGCTGACGCAGTGCCTCTAGAGGTTGACGCAGGGAAAGCTATGGTGACGCTGGGCCAGAAAGGGCTGACACAATCCCTAGAGGATGACACGGGGTTTTCGTGAGGCAAATTGGAGCTGGGAGTTGTTGATGTGTTTATTCGGGGTTCCAGTCGGAATATCTGTTTCCGAGTAGAGAGGTACTATTGCTGATATTATTCTCTATTGGGTGAGCCGGTTTTGGCACCCAGATTGTATTCAAAAACTACATAATAATAAAACCCTTAGATAGCTGCACTGATTTTCCCGCATTGGATTTTTAAGGGGACATTGGTGCAAAAACAACGGTGTCACTTGTGTGCTTGTATTGTTTCCTTCAGTTGATGATCTGTAATGTGTTGAGCATGTACTTGTATTTATTTTCAGTATTTATATGGTAAATAACTTGTTAATTAATCAGAACATGTAGGCATAAATAAATCAGAAAAGTACATGAAGGGTTTCTAACAGGTAGACTTAGAAATTCCAACATGCTCTAAGTCTCAAATTTTGTAGGGAGGCTTAGATACTTGTATTCTCCAATACCTAGTAATCATTTTGGGAAATTCCACCCGGAGATAATTTTATTAAAATAATTAATTATTTTTAATGGGACCCTAAGTCTAAACTTAGGAAATTAAAATAATTAATGGCTATTAATCTAAACTGTGGGTGTAACTTCTAGAAGAAGGCGCAGATCAAGTCAATATGATTCTAGCCATTGATTAGTATGTAATTTGTGCTGTTGATTAATCAACGAGAGGATTATAAGAGAAGGCTTAATAGGCACTTGGAGGACACACCAGAGGCAAATACTTAGTTACTTGAGTAACATCGATTTTCTCATTAGTCGAAGTTTGGCATGAGATAATCGAATCAGAGGGAGAGTTGCATGTGAGAAAGGAAGAGAGGGCATCAAAATCTTTCGAGAGTGCAAGACAAGAAGACGCAGAGCAGGGAGAGACAACACAGAGGTAGGTTGATGCTAGGAGTGCGTGGGCAACTGGACACTGGACCAACGTGGGGAAATTGACGCAGAGGAACACATAAGGATTCAAAGGGAAGAGGAGTACTTCACCTAGGTCAGAGATTTGTGAAGAAGCGTCTGTAAATTTTCTCACCCCTGTTTTGCTAGTTATAACTTTTACATGAGATTTTGCTCAAGAATAATAAAGAAACCATCATCTGCTGCACTGGTTTTCCCACATTTGTTTTTTCGGCAACGATTGTCCAAAAATAACTGTGTTATTGTGATTGTATTTGTGCCGGTATTTTTTTTTGCATTTACTTTCTGCAATACTTTAATTGTGAACACTACAGTAGAATATATTTCGATATTTGCTGTAAGAACACTGTGAATAACTTATTTCTGAAATAATAACTAGAAGAAATAATATTAATCATTGCAGTTGGATTTCTATTTAGAAAATTTTACATCATATCGAAGCTGAGGTAAAGCAGAAGAAAAGAGTCGGAAGTCTCAGAGTTGAGGGAAGAAAGGAATTTAAAATTCCTGTAGGGGCAATAATTCGAATCTCCTAGGGGTTTGCGTAGTTCAAGCTAGGAGGATTAAATTTTCGTGATAAAACTCTCTCTGAGTGTCGAGAGAGAGGTAAGTTTTCTTGATCGAAATCTGTCAGCGGTAGAAGGAACAACACAATAGAAGATTCAACGAGACAAATTTTTTCAGGTGGTATGCAGTTTTTCCTACAATAGTTACGGGGGAAGGATAGCGTTGGAAATTGACAATAGATGGATACTCAAAGTGTTTCAAGGTTGTCTACTAGATTAGAAGAAGAATTTGCATGCCTAGCAAATTCAACATCAACAGATGTTTGGTACAATGATAACGTGGGTTCAACTCATATGATTGGAGTACGAAAACATTTCTCAAGCTATCAAAAAGAACAAATGGACTTCCAGATTACTATGGGAAACAAAACGAAATGTACTCCAGTAGCGAGAGGCATTCCAGACGGAAGCAGGGACCGACATCCGAGCCACCAATGTTTTGCATGTGCCAGGATTAGGAATGAACTTGATTTCAGTGTCCTAGTTACAGGGCAAGGGATACGATGTATACTTCATAGGAAAGAAAGTATATGTCAAGCATCCAAACTGGAAGAAGAAAAGTTAAATTGGGATTCGAAGCAACAAATTGTATAGGTTGCAGCTTGAGTCACCAATGGCACTGATTGGCAGCAACTATAATGGTGAAAAAGAACAAAATGAATTTTGGCACAGGTGAATGGGACACTTACACCATGGAGCACTGAGGATGCTTACAAAGACTGTTACAGGAGTACCAACCCTTAGTACTGAGCATGATGACTTATGCCAAGGATGTGTACTAGGGAAGTATGCTAAAACAACTTTTTCCAAAAGTAACAATAAAGCAGAGTGTGTATTGGGATTCGTACACTCAAATATTTGTGGTCCAATGTCCACAAGGGCTCTTACTGGTGGTGAATACTTTGTCACTTTTATTGATGATCACTCTAAAAAAACTTGGATCTATTTCTTTAAGACCAAGAATGAGGTCTTTGATCAATTTAGAGAGTTTAAGGCTCTTGTTGAAAATATTACAGGGAAAAAGATAAAGGTATTGTGTTCAGATAATGATGGAGAATATACGGACAAAGACTTCACAGATTTCTGCGCAAAGGAGGGCATCAAAAGAGAGTGGACAACTCCATATAATTTGGAGCAGAATGGAGAAGAAGAACGGAAAAATAAAACTATTGTTGGGGCGTCCAAAGCTATGTTGTATGATCATGATCTACCTAAGTATTTAAGGGGCAGAAGCTTGCAACACAACGATGTATATCCAGAATAGAACTCCTTATAGAGCATTGGGGAAGAAAACACCCAAATGGGTCTTCACAGGGAAGAAGCAGAAAGTCAGTCATCTCAGTATATTCAGAAGCATGGCGCATTGTCACATTCCAGGGGTATCTCGTAGGATACATCGAGACCTTAAAGGAATACAAAATCTACATTCCTTGTAGCAGGAAGATTGTAGTGAGATGGGATGTAAAGTTCATGGAGGATAGAGATTTCAAGAAATCTTGTGAGATGCCTATAGAAGATCAGTCAGGAGATGTTCCACTAGTCCAGGAGCAGCCAGGAGGACAGGCAGGAGGACAAACCCCTGGATCGAGTACAGTGACCAGTGTCAGTATTTCCTCAGAAGGAGGAAGTCTAGATAGTTCGCAGCAGATGGTTAAACAATATTATTAGGAGGCATTGATTCAGTGTCCCACTACCAGTGGTAGAACCAACAAAGAAGTACGACAGGCACTGAGGGACACAAAGTTGTTTGTTGGAGCTCTTAGAATTGAGAAAAGGTAGCGTAGACGACCTGACAGATACTAGGCATTTGTAACTCAGGTTGAAGAATCCTCTAGCTTTCATGAAGCTGTTCAACACCAAGTATGGGTGGATGCCATGGTAGAAGAGTACAACTCTATCATGACGAATGATGTTTGGGAAGTAGTACCTAGACCAGAGGATAGATCAGTTGTAGGATCACGATGGATCTACAAGATCAAGTATGCTGCAGATGGCAATATAGAGAAGTACAAGGCTAGGTTCGTGGCAAAGGGGTACGCTCAACAGGAAGGAATAGACTATGAAGAGACCTTCACTCTTGTTGCTTGGTACACCTCTATCAGATCTATTATACCCCTAGTAGCTCAAATGGGGTGGGACATTCACTAGATGGATGTCAAGACAAAATTCTTGAATGGGGTGATAGAAGAGGAGGTGTATATAGAACAACTCGAAGGATTTGAAACGCATGAAAAGAGAACTCATGTTTTTAGACTAAAGAAAGTCCTGTATGGGCTCAAGCAAGCACCCAAAGCATGGTACGGTTAGATTGATAGTTACTTGCAGTAGTTGGGATTTGTCAAAAGTGATGTTGATCCCAATCTCTACTACTTAATGATAGAGAATGAGCCACTTATTCTGGTATTAGATGTGGATGACTTGTTGTTAATAGGGTCATCCAGGCAATCATACAAGATTGCAAGAAGAATCTTGAGGCAGAATTAGATATGAAGGACATGGGGTTGATGCATTATTTTTCAGGGTTGGAAGTTTGGTAGAAGAATGGGGAGATCTTCCTTGGGCAAAGAAGATATGCTACAAAGATTCTAAAGAGATTTAGAATGCAGGATTGTCGACCCATGGCTACTCCCATGATTGCCAACTGGAAGAAAATAGATGCATCAGGGGACAAGGAAGTGGACCCCACCTTGTACAGACATCTCATTGGGTTGCTCATGTATCTGGTCAACACTAGGCTAGACATTTGCTTTGTTGTCAACACTCTTAGTCCGTTCATGGTGGAAACAAAAAGGGTGCATTGGGCGGCACCTAGACACATTCTCAGGTATGTGCGTGGAACAATCGGATATGGGTTGAAATACTCCAGAGGGGAGGATGTCAGATTGAATGGGTTCACAGATCCAGATTGGGCAGGTAGTTCAGTAGACCGAAAAAGTACCTCGGGGTACTACTTCACTGTTGGATCAGGGATGATATCTTGGTGCAACACGAAGTAGAAGTCGGTAGCTCTAAGCTCAGCAGAAGCAGAATATATGGTAGCCAACACAACTACGTGCAAAGCTATATGGCTTAGAACACTACTTGTGAGCTTGTTCAGAAAAAGGATGGAAGCGACTAGGGTTTACTGTGATAATCAAAGTTGTATCAAACTCTCCGAGAATCCAGTATTTCATGATTGGTCGAAACACATTGATATCAGATATCACTTTATCAGAGATTGTGTTCAACGTGGGGCAGTACAACTACAGTATGTCCCTAAAGGAGATCAGGTAACAGACATACTCACAAAGGCTCTAGGAAGAGCTAAGTTCATTCAATTCAGAGAGCAGATGGGTATGGTCGAGAATCCATTTCAGTAGTAGAAACAGGTGATTTCTTAGTTACAGTAGCAGAGGGAGTTGCAGTACGGATGCAATGTTTACAGTGGCAGGGTCAGTAGCAGTACAGATGCAACATTTACGTAGTGGCTGGTGGACAACATGTTAGACATCAACAACGCAGAGGGAGATGTTACAGAACAAAGTAATGCTTCAGCAGGATGCATTGTTAGAGCACATTCCTCGCTAAGAGGGAGTGTTGATTTCTGGTAGCATCAGATGTGTTGTAAGTCTCAAATTTTGCAGGGAGGCTTAGACACATGCATTCTCCAATAACCATAAATCGTTTTGGGAAATTCTAGCCAGAGAAAGTTTTATTAAAATAGTAAATTATTTTTAATGGGATCCTAAGCCTAAACTTAGGAAATTAAAATAAGTAATGGGTATTAATACAAATTGTGGGTCAAACTTCTAGAAGAAGGCGAAGATCAAGTCAATATGATCCTAGCCATTGATATGTATCTAATCTGGGCCGTTAATTTATGAACGAGAGGATTATAAGAGAAGGCTTGATCGAAACTTGGAGAACACACTAGAGGCAGATACTTAGTTACCTGAGTAAGATCGATTTTCTCACTAGTCGAAGTTTGGCAAGAGAAAATCGAATTAGAGGGAGAGTTGCAGGTGAGAAAGGAAGAGAGTGCATAAACATCTTTTGAGAGTGCAAGGCAAGAAGACACAGATCAGGGAGAGACAATGCAAGAGCAGGTTGACGCAAAAAGAGGCAGAGACAGAGTAGGGAGAGAGAACCCAGAAGCAGGTTGACGCAGAAAGAGGTAGGTTGTCGCTGGGACTGCGTGGGTAGCTTGATGCTAGACTGACGTGTGGAAATTGATGCAGAGGGACACATAAGGATTCAGGGGGAAGAGGAGTACTTCACCTGGATCAAAGACTTGTCAGGAAGCGTCTGTCTGTAAATTTTCTCACTCCAGTTTTGCTGGTTGTAACTTGTACATGAGATTTTGCTGAAGAATAATAAAGAAACCCTCATTTGCTGCACTGATGTTCCCACATTGGGTTTTTTCGGGGATGATTGTCCAAAAATAACTGTGTTATGGTGATTGTGTTTGTGCCAATATTTTATTTTGCGTTTACTTTCCGCAATATTTTAGTTGTGAAGGCTGCAGTAGAATATATTGCGATGTTTGCCGTCAGAACACTGTGAATAACTTATTTTTGAGATAATAAGTAGAAGAAATAATATTAATCATTGCAGTTGGATTTGTATTTAGAAATTTTCACATATCGGTGCCAAAGGCTTCCACCATCCCAATTTACTCCCACCCACAGACAATTCAACCCCATGCAAAACCCAAGCCCAATACTAGACACTCGGATGCATGGAGGAGGGGGAGAAGAAACAATTTACATACTAGGTTACCTTCGCCTGTAGCTGAAGAGTCCATCGCCTCTTCTGGAGTCTACGCACTTCTTTGTTTGCAGAGTCCCTCGTCCACACTACAATCTCTTGGGCACTGAAACAACCTACAAACCTCGCGGAACACTTGCCACCAAACTTAAACCTTAAAATACTAACTTTGCCACCAAACTCAAACCTTAAAATACTAACTTTGCCACCTTCCACATCAGTATTATACTTATGCATGCAGGGAACCACCGCACCCATCACCTCGAGCGTGACGGGGGTGGTGGGTGTGTACCCCGATGTACTTTGCATTAATTTAGACTTGATGGGGTTGCCCTCTGGCTCGCACCCGTATCAGGGGAAATATTATTTTTGTAAGCTTGGCAGGACTACATCTTCCTCATGTCCAATATATCACCTCGATAGGGGCGGGGAATTGAACCAATGACTCCACGTCAAGGAGTGCCTTAACAGAGCACCTTATCACTGTCTATCCAAGACCCCGTGGATTGAGGACAAAGCTTTTGAAGAAAGGGGCAATGTTATGAATATAATTCGTAACAAATAAAATAAATATAAATAAATGTAAATAATACATAATCAAAGTAGTGATTACTTTAATAGTCATTAGTTTAATGAAAAGGCATGTCCAAAAAGACACGACCGATCATCAAGGGGTACTTGCTTAGGTATATATGGAGGCCCTCATTGTAACATTCAATCTTCTCTTGTACATTTCATATTATTAATATAATATTATTTGCAAATACCTTTGTGTATTTTACATTTAAAGTCAACAAGTTACAATTTTGTTGCTTCAGTTTTTGAAAAGCATGCTTGAGGTTAGAGAGATTTGATGTGTTGAGGCATTGAGTGTGTATAATGCCTGGGAGGACATTTGGCCGACATATTTATTGATGTCTAGATCTCGAAGAGGGAGGATAGCTTTGGTCATGGAGCTCTAACCTTGGATACACACCTAGATCCCTAGGTTGATGGTTAGCAAAATAAGCTCAATGGTACCTAGATTGGCTGAAAGCATTAGTCCATCTTAGTCCCACACGGATAGATTTCCTTGGTTAGGAATCTAGTCTGTGGCATCAATTCATCAATCCAAGAAAATCCATCCAAGCAATTTTATCATCCCCAAGACAATTTGCACTACTTTAAATATCCATACCCGAATATTTACAAGGAAAAATTGTAGAATTTTCAGAGTTCTCTCAGATTTCTCACACAAAGCTTCATCAGAAAATGAGAGGAAGTGCACATCTGTTTATAAAGGAGGTGCTCAATTTCTCTCATAATAAAATAATAAATTTCTAAGCTAAAATCCACTAAATTAGCTTAAGGAGGGGCAAAAAGGCCCTCTCTACAAATTAGTTAATCTAAATTATTACAAAATGGGGCTTGTAATGCCGCATGCACAAAATTAGGTGCTCAAACCCTCAAAAAATGACCCTTCTCAACAAATGAAGGGTTGTTGGTGTAGTGTTCGTCCTCCAAAGTGCCTTCAATAACATAACTTTTTTCATAAGTCTTCAAATCTGCCATTCACCAGCGTTTTAAACATCCTCCAATTGTGTGCACAAAATAAAAGTGGCCTCTCAAGGTTGGTAAAAAGGGCTCCACAATTTCCATTCTCAACCCACCAAAATGGACACTTAACAAAAATCAGCCATAACCAATATTTAGGCAAGGAATACTCCAAGTCCCTTTTAGATGTAGATAGGGGCTTTTAATATGTGTATTTAGCCTTCGAGGCATTGCCAAAGGGTACATGTGCTCCAATAATCATGTAAATAATGCATCCAAAAATGGACCCTTTCTTCCACCATGGTAGCAAGCAACCTCCCATGGAGGCCCCTAAAGTGGGCACAAATGCCCACAATCCTTTTCCAAAATGGACAAGCATGCTGCAAGCAAGCAACCTGTTTACTCTAAGTATTAGCTTTGTTTACTGTGTAAGTGGCTTCCTAAATAAAGGTGTACACACAACAAGGGCTCCAAGATACAATCGTCATCCCTCAACAAGCTACAAATGTTATGTATTCTCACAAGTCATTCCAACACCTCTATCCCTTTTTTTCAATGGTGGATGCAAGGGATAGAGAATGGGGGAATCGAACGCCCAAAGGTCTCCAAGTGCTTGTCGTTAGTCCTCTTTATTGCACACCAAAATTCCACTTAGGTGAGGTTGAATCCATAGTGATTTAGCAAATTAGTAGACGAGCCCTCCATATTCAAAATAAAACTAAGTTTTATTTAGGTCGTCCCAAGGTCTAAAACAAGTTAGCCACCCCTTATTACTATTGGGATTATACAAGTCGACCCTGATCATTCAATTTCTAATACATGTATATACTTGTTATCACACAAATTTGTATTGATGAACTTGCATGACACTTTTATGTAGTCAATCTTGTCACAATTGAAAATCTTTTTGTTCAGACTGGTGTTTTCCAATCTCTAGGGGTGTCCCTAGATGATGTGTGTTGTGATTGACTTAATATTCATGCGTAAAACTTCAATTTGACAAGCATACAACAAAGCTTCACTTTTGACTTGCCTATAAGCAACCAAAAATGAAGTAGTTCTTGAGAATGAAATTTGTAATGGTTGAAATTAAATTTTTGAAAGTAAGAGTAGGAACATAATTGAAAGTGATGCAAGAAACGAAGGTGTGCCTCGAATGAAATAATTAAAAAAAAAGCACTTCAATAAACTATCACAATGCCAGAAAAATTCATTCAATTGCCTCCAATACATTCAAAGAGTTAGATGCAAACATACTTGAATGAAATCACAAATTACACAAGAAGTTGTTTGCACCATATTGGGTATTGGGTGATAGGCTGTTGTGAGCTCCTTTGCTTGCGGTAGAGATAGTGGTCTGAGAGACTAGAAAATTGAGAATTGAGATCCTCGTTGCTACCAAAGCATCTAAGAAAAATTGTTCAACCCTTGTACTGGTGCTCCAATATGTATATATGGAAGAAACATTTCCTCCCTAAAACTAGTTGATCCAATGGCTCAAAGCAAAGAAAAGTTGGAAAGGCCAAAACCTTTGTAAGTAAACCATCTTTTCTTCCTTTTCCACTTTCATTTATTTTGGAAAAAACACAAAATCTACTTTCTTTGCTCCACTATTTGAGTGGGAACATCAACAAAATATGCTTTTCACATCTCCTAGTCGAATTGGAAAACTTTCGCTTTTCCTCCTGTGTTACTCATGAAGAAATTTAGTAAAAGCTCCCATTCTCTCATTAAAACCATTTGACTCCTTTTCCATGTGATTAAATAATACAATAAAAGTTTAATGATTTAATGAATTCACAACTTATGACTTTGAAGTCATAATCCTTGAAAATTTACCTAGAGATTTGATTTAAACCCATGCCAAGTGTCGGCTCAAAACATAATCCAGTGAAAAAAATGCTACTCAACTCATCACTTTTCCATGCAAAGGAAGCTTAGACCACCATTCTGTTGTTGGCTAGGAACCATGGCCAACACTTGCACTTGCCAAATATGAACCTACTAATTATGCCCAACAAGGGTGTTGGATCTCTAGAAAGCTTCAACCATGTCCAAATAGCCACTCCAACTGTTAAAAGGGAGCATATGAAATAGGTTGTTTAAGTTATTAACCTTCATTTGGATAAATTAGATTAATTTAACCATATAACAGATAAATCGAGCTAAGCATGTTTTGACAAGGGTTAATGCTTAGATAAAAGCAAAATCCACCTGCCAATTAGTCACAAACAAATAAAATGACCATAACATGTGTGCCGTTGAGTGTTGCACTTTAATAAAATCTTTAACGATGGAAATAAAAGATGTTCTCCCTAGCAAAACAGATCCATGTTAACAACAAAACATAAAGTCTAACCTAAAGTGCACCACCACTAAGAAACTATTAAATCTAAATTGCCATCTAACCTTATGAAAACCATTATATCACCATGAAATCATAATGTAGTACCCCCTTTTTAACGTAAACTTAGGAAATAACATATCAATGTGGGAGTTAACATCATGAAACATATTCCTTAGCAAATGTGAGATAATAAAGTTATGCCACCTGGGAAAATCCCACAAAAACAACATGAATCATCCCACCATAACAACATCATAGGAGAACAGACATAACGAAAAGGCTAACCCATCCAACTGTCAAGTGTGTTTACCATCATAGATCAAACATAAAAGGACTATGTAGAACACCCGTCCTCGTGACACCAGTGTTATACATAAACACAACAAGTTACTTGGAAATATCAATAACATCATGAAACATCGACCTTATAATCCCTTGGGGGACTAAATCCAAAATATCTACGTTAAGTATATATACCAGACCACCATAATGCGATAGAATGCTCACATCCATCAACAATGCAAGCAAGAGGTGATAAAGAAGGCAAGCATATGCGAGAAGACCAAGAAATGACCAACACAATCACCATCCAACTAGTGAGAAGTGAGACTTGGTTAACCAAAGATCTCATTCAAGTGATCAAATGCAATGAAGCGAAGGGGTGTAATTCCCTCTTCTAATTAAATTACCCAAGGAAGGATGGATTAGCCTTTCCAACCTCATAGGCTATAGTCATTCGTAAAGGGGGAAACTCATGATTTGTTATTGGGGTAATTGGAGGAAAACTTGTGATAAACGCCAATTATGGGGTAAAATGGAGGGAAGCTAATTAGCCCCTCAAATTAAAATTAGGAGGAAATACCGCAAAGGGAATCTATAAAAAGGAGAGAGGATAATCATTTTCATCATAATGGATTGTGGATCTCTTTGATTTTTGAGGTGAGGCTTTTGTAGGATTTTAAGACCCCTTTTTTTTGAATGGTGTCAGTGGTGAAAATTTCCACCCTAGCCAATCCCTTCTCTTTTTGGCAACATTCGTCTATTTGTGGCAGTAAGGGTTTTCTGAGGGAGCAATGCTGTGGCTTTGAATTCACGACGAAGGACTAATCTATGACAATGTAGGCTTGTTAAAGGCTTTTCCAAGGACAACTAAGGTCAACAAGTGAAGTCTAGGCAACAAAATAACCTTGAGACCCTATTTGAGGAATGCAACCCACCTTGAAGGAGTCCTTCTATGACAACAAAATTGTTTAAAAGGTAAATCTTTGATAGGAGAGTTTCCTGAGACCAAATTTGAAGTAGCTTCTTATCCTCATGTGTTCATCTTTGGTGGCACAGTAATTTTTAGGCATTTGGACAATAAACCATCCCGAAGGACCTCCCTATAACAACAAGGGCTTGTTTAAGCCCTATTGTGGCTGCAGGCTACCCTTGAAGGGCTATTATTGGGAACGACTCATCTTGAAGGTCATATCTAAGGACACAAGATCATTCCTGAGGTTTTGTTGGGGTCAACAGATTGTTTTGAGGTGGAAATTTTAGCAACATGCCCTTCAAAGGTCTAGTTTGAGCAGTAAACCACTGTTTGGGAAGTGTATGTCGGTTCAAGGTTTTACTAGAGCAACGGTTCACATTCTCTAAGGAAATGTGTGGCAGTGCATTAAGACTAGGGCTTGATCTGGGCAACAAATCACGCTTGTGATATTATCCAAGGTGGGTTTGTGGTAGCAAAGAGGCAACTAAATCTAGGTGATTCTTGAGGCTAGTTGTATGGTCAGATTAAGAGTATTAGGACAATAGGGTTTGTTGATGCAATAACAATTGTTGTGAATCTAAATATAACATGAAATTTGGAAGGACTCTGGGCTTAGAACCCTTTATGTACTGCTAGATTGGTTTCATGTGTATGAATTGTTTGTGGAATTAAATACTGGTTACACTATTTATTGTTTTTAATATTGTCTCTATTTGCAAAAGTTGAAGGAATAATGTGATACTAGTTAGAATACAAATCTTGTCATGTGATTTTTTCAACCGTAAGGGAAATTTTTCCTATGTTCGACTAAGACTTTAGGACGGGGTGATACGGGTGCGGGGAGATGCACAGCGGGGACATGTGGCAGTGGGAATACCCCCAAATTTAGGGAAATTTTGGGAATGGGGGGACGTCAGGATATAAAATTTTTGTTTATATATATATTATATATATATATTATATTATATAATATTAATATATATACTGATATATATATAATATATATATATCTATATATATTCAAATTGATATTCAATAATGAAAGTATAAAGACATTGATCCATACATAATTGAATTATATAATGAAATACATTGATTCATACTCATCATTCATATTGATGAATATATCATTCATCCATACACCACGAGATTCAATAATGAAATACAATGATCCATATTCATCATTCTAGAATCTACACTGATTTAAAAATTAAATTCATCATTCATCATTCTAGATTTTAAACTGATTTAAAATTTAAATTCCTCATACATCATTACAGATTCTAATTAGTACTAATTGAAGTTTGAAGACTAGAATAGCAATTTGATATAACTCAAACTCAAAAATTGGAAAGACTGAGCAGTCAAAGAATTAGTCTAAGGTCATTGATTTCTAGAGTAAAGACTCGAAAGCTGAAACTGAAGATTGAGAATGGACAGTGAGCATTGAAGGAGCATCGTGGGGGAGGAGAGGCAATAGTTAGCTGGTAAGTCAGATAGCACCTCATGGTAAGCCGAGTAGAGTAAGCTTGGTAAGTCAAATGAGTGAGTTAGGGATTGCATTCTATTTTATGTTTTGATATTTGTTATGTATATTTCTTTTTAGTTTTTTGTTTGTTTGTTTGTTGTTTTTAAATTTCTAGGGTTATTAGACAAAATTGAGGGGAAATGTCCCCCCCCCCCCCCCCAAAGGGGTGATTCTGGGCTTGGTGCTCTTGATTAAATGCTAGTTCCACACCGTCATACTTGATAGAATCCAATGAAAACATTGCAATCCCCTGAATCTTGAAATATTAAAAAATGTTAAGTCTGCTGAATTTTGAATGGGATATGAAATTCTATTTTCTCCATATGAAGTCTAATGAGGTTGGAACCACTCTCAAACATCCCGAGTCATTTCATGGTCATGTTAAAAATTTAAGTAAAAGGATGAAAATGAAAAATAAATTTAAGAATTTAACATTACCTTTAATTACATAGCATTAGTAGGGCCCTAGGGTTGAATATTAAGGTTTCCTACTCATAAATTATTGTTTTCAAGCAAAATCAAGGGCGGCTGCCTAGCCCTTTCTGAGGGGGCACGCCTAGAAGCACTCTTTTTGGGGAGTCACGTCTCCCACATTGCAGAAGAGTCCCCCCCCACGTCTCCCCGCATCTCCCCAAAAGGGGGACGTGGGGAAACGTTTCCCAGATGTCCCCCTATCCCAGGTGCAGGGGGTGCGAGAGGTGCTGACACCCCACTCTGGGGGATGCGTCCCTGTGGAACACTGAATTTCTCCCTAAGGGCTATTACAAGGGGCTCCATGAGGATTTATCCCCCAAGTTGGTCCAATGCTCCAAGATTAGTGGCAGAAAATCTCCATCGATGTGATGAAAATGACAAGATAGAACGCCACACAATAAAGTTGTAACTTGTAACATGACCCATCTTGACTTAAACAATGAAATGCTTGCTTTTCAGCTTCCTGTCCCATTGGTGCTGCTCTTCATGATTCATCTATTCTTATTTTCTCCTCTGTATCTGTTCTAATTTAGCCTCTTACTTTCTAGGTCCATATTTTCACAGCTTTGTCTAGTTACAGGATAGGCTGTGCGCAGTTTTCTTGTTTAGAAGTTGTTTACAAATACTGCCCATTTTATTAAGTTCTGTACCTTATCAGTTATTGCACTTCATAAATGTCCAGGAAATTTCTATATGATAGTCATACATCACTGGTAAGTATTTATATCAGTAAATAGAGGCAGTTGTATGTGTCACTGAGGCATACTCCTTATTTTTTTGCAGTGGAAACAGAAAAGCATCGTGATGAACTTGCTAGTGTTCGAGCAGAGTTGGAACCTTGGGAAAAACAGCAAATTGATTGTAAAGGCAAACTTGATGTTGCAAAGTCTGAAAGCAAGCTTTTGAGACAGAAGGTAAGCTACTAAATGATAGAACCTCAAGCATTTCAGTTTAAGTGTCTATCTTTGAGCTTGAGGGACATGATTGGATCAATTTTCATTTTTCTGTAGTAGGTTTGGATAGTTTGGAATACAGTAAGATTAAGAACATATATTTTGATCAGTAAAGGCACATTTTGATTTTTCTGAGTCTAGACTTCCAGCCTAATCAATAATATTTTGTTCCTATAATCAATATATCTGATCATAATTTATTTTCAGCATGAGGCTGGACGAAAGGCTTATGATACAGCACAAAATCAGATGAAAGAAATTGAACAGAAAGTCAAGAATAAGGAAGCGGACGTTAAAAACATGGAAATCGCAATAGAGAAAAATAAGCTTTTAGCATCTGAAGCTCGAAGTGAAGAACAGGTGTGAATACAAGATGTTTAATAGTGTGACTGTCTATTAAGGCAGTAGTTATATTTTCTGACTAATCAATTTGTGCTATCTATTTAATAATGTCTGACACTTGTATTGAGTTTTCAGACTTGCACAAAAGAAGAAGAGTCCCTTGCTTCTCTGGAACAAGCAGCGAGGCAAAAGGTATCAGAACTTTCCTCAATTTTGGAGTCAGAGAAGAGTCAGGGATCTGTTTTAAGGGCTATTCTGCAAGCAAAGGAATCAAAGCAGATACAAGGGATATATGGGCGGCTAGGAGACCTTGGTGCAATTCATGGTCAATTTTCTCCCTTTGCCTTCATATCAAGGACATTTTAGTGCTAGAAATTTAAGAATTAGTCAATGAATGAAGTAGTTACTGTCCCTGCAATCGAATAACTGCTGATCATGTGTTTTAGACTTTGATTTCATTAAATATTAGCAGTTCAATGTCGATTTTGCAGAGGCTGCAAGATTAAGGTAGTTTTCAAATGTATTTTATTGCATTTCACACAGTATTTGTTAGAGTCCAATGAAAAGTCAGCTAATTTTGTCTAAACTCCACATAAATTTTTGCACTGTTAAGGTACTTCTTGATGTACCTTAAGAGAATTTATTTGCACTTTCTGGAAGTTTCGTTCCTGACCTAAATTATTCTATTTTATATGAAGATATCAGTCAGCATTAAATGGCTGTAAGCTAAGGCATGTCATGGCCCATTTTCTATGATTTTAGTATTTATAGCCATGGAATATTTTGCTTTTAATCAAATTAGGTTTCATGATTTATAGCATCTTTCTGAATTGAATAAAAGAATCGTTTTAACCTATGATTTTGTCGGAATAAAGGGTATAGCTGTACCTTCCTGAATGTGTTATGTAAGCAATGGATATTATTGACGGAAGGATTTGTTTGAAGCACAAGAATGATAGACTACTTTTTTTTCTGCAGTTCATGGCAGTTCGTCAATATTTATCATGTAGATGTTGTATATTCTTCTTGAACCTCTATATTTAATATTATTTGTGTGGTCTTTCTTGACTGCTTCAAATATTCTTCAATCATCTTGCAGCTGTGAACCTCAAATCTTCACTCTTTGTTTGCATGTTTCTGGCATTGTACCTTTACCATTGTTGTATTTGCAATTTTTTTTTCTGAAAAATTTTAATGGTTAATGAAACAAAAGCTACAGAGAGAGCTCTATACAGAACAAAAGTGGCTGTAGTCGTAGCCACGACAAGCTCAGGTGAGAATCCAAGCTGAGACAATTCCCCAGATTGTCGACATAGTGGGGGGTGGACACACTGAAAGGGCTTCATCAAGCAACGAACCAACCGACTGAACTGCCATACCATGCAAGAACGCCAAAGGTCCAAAACATCATTGAGACAGGAATAGAAGCACAAGCTTAGTTGCAGATGCGAGACCCAACCACCACAACTCGAAACCAGGGCGCATCATCATATTCACTATTCTGAGATGGTGAACCAAAAACTTTTCATCAGCAGACACAACAGAGAGCAGATCTAGTGCCTACATCATGCAGGGGCGCCATGAAACACAGAACTGTTCAGATTTGGATGTGATAGAAATGATCACAATACTAGGCTCCCACAAGCACAGTATGAGCAGGAGACCCATAATGCTAGAAATAGAAACCGCCATTTCCTTGGGGTGAACACAATGGCGCAAACGGAAGCAACCGGAATAGAGACATCACGATGCCACAAGCACACAATTGAGAAGCTGCTATGAGAGGAGGCTGCTGGCACATCCCAAATAGAACCATTAAAAATCGGATTCCATCACCATACAATGTGAAGATGGACAAGATAGGGCTGTTATGACAATATATAGAGGATATCACACTGCCACAAGGAAAAGACTAGGTCCTGACTTGTAAAAACACATGCCAAGTGACTAATTGAGGGTATCGTGTCACCTTTCTACTTCCTAGTTATGCCACCACCTTTCTTAGATTGACTGCCTAAGCACTTCCTATGTCTTGTGGGTGAAACCCTAGTAGGGTTTGAGGTAAGGATGCTTGGCCAAAGGAGGCCTGTGTCTTTAGTCCTTGTGTTTCCAACCCAATAGCTTACTTTCTGAAATATTTTTTTGGTTGCTAAATGGACTGTTGCCAACAAAGTTAGATTTACCATCTTCTTAAATGCCATAATCGGGTGATATTTGTTGCATCAAAGTTATCTAGGTGTTCGTGTTGGTCTCATCTCTTGAAATACATTACCTAGGACAAGACATTTAGGTTTAGTTAATATTTAGATATCACAAGATGGCACATAATTAGCTGCACTATCACAACTTCTTGTTAAGGGGCCGAACCTTGGATTTTACAATGAAAACAGAACTGTATATGGTGACTAAACCACATGATAAAAACTGCTTGTTCAATTTATTCACTTGTTTCAAATTAAATGACATAGAGATACCCTGCCTAGCTTGAACAGAACATGATAAACCATTTAACAATAAATACATGACTTTTTCAATTAATGGATCCACTGCAATGATTGAGAAAAGAAACTTAGGATTTTACCCATCATCATTATTTAGTTCGTAATGATCAAGTGGAATATTAATTAGGCTTGAAAATATATTCATCTGTTCACCACATCATTTAATAGACTCGAAAATCCACATAATTATGCTGGATATGTAGGTAAGTTATCATGGCTGTTTGAATTTCATAGTTGTAATCCCAAAGGTAGGTAAAGGTGCATACATAATGGGGATTTAAATGATCATAGTATGCAAGATAACCGTTAAATCCCAGATAACCTTATCAGCTAATCGAATGAATGAATCCCCTCTTTCTCATTAAGTTCTCGATAACAAATGAGATGCTTCTAGAAGTTCAAGTTGGTCATGATGTGTTCATCATGTGGAGAAATATATGAAAGAGGCATGAAACCTCAAAGTCAAAGTGTTTTTACTTAAAATCTGTTATTTTAAATTAAAATGGAGGAGTGTGATTGCCTGCAAATTCATTTGTTAAGAATCTAGTATATTAGAGATTAATTGAAACCACTTGAAAGGACACTGAAATTTGAAGTTATGGCGGCTATAACTTTGAAAAGGTTGTGTTATACATATGCAAATGTTATTGAGATCTTGAACCTTACTAACAATGATGAATATCTGAAAATTGAGCAGCTGAGCGCTGAACTTTTGCAACAAGATAGATGGAAATAAAGTTTGGGAATGACGATGAAATTCATATTTGTGAGATAGCAATTGCAACAAAGTTGAAGAGAAAAGGAGACAAACAAAGAAAAGATAATCATAGAAATAAATCTTCAGTCAATTGAGTGCAAAAGACTATTATATGCTTTTATTGTGGTAAATTAGAGAATTTAAGGAGAGTTTGTAGGAAGTGGTTGTCTCAAAAAATACTCATTGATGCATCGGGTACATGTTCTTCTGTGGATATTTGTTGTAAGTTATTGGTTGTTATCTGTGTCATTTTCTTGAATCATAGTGCACTTCGACATTCTTGGTTCTCTGGCAATCTTCATGCAACATTCAATCCAACATGTCATCATGTACTTCATCAAACACCTTATGTAGTGTTAATTTTAGATTTCTAGTAGAAATCACATTAACCATTAATCACATTGACAATAATTGTAGATAGAACATGAACAATAAAATGCTGAAGGCAAGCCAGAACAAGAGAATACCAAATTTGGCAGATGCTAGGGGAAAACCCCAATGTGGGGAAAACCCCAATGTGGGGAAAACCCTTTGATCAATTCTTATTATTATATCAAATGTTAAACATAGAGAGAGTACAAAAATTCAAAATTGATTTGCCAAATCAAAGTCAAAACAACCTTGACAAATCTCCAGTCAACTGTAGTCAAATTCACCCCTAACTAATAAGTCAAAGATGGTCAACGCAACAACAAATCATCCTCTTTGGTGCTTAGTCAATGTAAGTCAAACTCGGCCTTCAGCAATGGTCAAAGTCAGCCCAAAACAGGGACAAAATTTGTGGTCAGATTTGGTCAACCTGAATTCAACCTTGCGGTCAAACAAGCCCGTGGTCAACATAGGTCAAACAACCCAAAAAATCTTGGTTTTTGTGCCAATCAATGCGCCGTTGTCAATTAGATTCAAACCCTCCAGAATCGAAGTCAAACTTGGTCAAAGAGTCCTTGGTCAATGTTAGTCAAACTTCTGTCAACTTTTAAATTTTTGGCCTTGTACTTCTATTTGAAATTCGTCCTCCTTGCCACATGTGTGAGTGAGAAGATATGCCCAATAGCTGTACGAACCAATGATAGAAGGAGAGAGAATAATGTGTGAGTGAATGAGGTGCCAAATGAGGTTGGAGGCCACTTCTATTTATACAAGTTGTTGAGGGCGAAGTGACATGCCTCTTGGATTTCATGAGCCTACATGATGATGTGGCCGACCTTGACAACTTGCACATGTGTGGGCATAAATTCAAAAACACATTTTTGCTTGTCCGAATTTGATCTTTAGGTCAATTTTGGTCCTCTCGAAAAGAGGAATTCAATGAAATCATCATCTCCATCAAACGAGCTGTCCAAAGTGGAATTTGGCCCTAGTTGCCAATTTTAACATGGAGTCAAACTTCTTCACAACTGGTTGCACAAGCCATTACATCTACTTCTTCGTATTGTAATAGAATTTTGCTTCACGCTCTTTCAAGAAATCATATCAACTCCCTATCATTAGTGGTATCTCTACCAACATCAGTACTGTGAACCCAATCAATGTGTTTATGAATCAAACCAATCAGAGCTCCCTCTCTCTGGTTGAGGTAGGTGAACTTCTTCTTTTATTAGGCCTTGTATTTCGCGCTGTTATCTAAATGAATTCTTTGATGCATAGTTCAAACTCCTTTCTTCTTATCTTCGTGCTTTGCTACGTTCTTTTCATTCTTCCACCTATTAGTCAAGCTTAGATAGATCTTGCCTTGACTTAAAAACTTTATTAGAAGACTATGAAAGAACAACTATTGGCAAACTAAAAAGATAATGGCAATAGTTGTAATGAAGGAGATGTAGAGTACTTGTCTTTATGAAGAAGGTTAGCTCCCTCTTGGACTTGTTCACAAACATTGTTCCCATCATTCCATTCCTGTTATTCTCAAGAGCTAGTTTTTTCTTTTTACAACGAAAACGATTAGTTAGGGTTTTTTCATAGGGTTTTATAGCTCAAGCTTTTGCTAGGGCTTACAAACCCTAGATTCTTCAAGATTTGTCATTTAAGAATTTCAAATTCTACAAATGTACTAATGGGTTAGCAGGAAACCCTAGAAATGTCATTAGCGAGTACTCTATATGTGAGATGAAATTTATTTCATTTCTTGATTTCAAAAGCCTAGTCTTTGTATGCAAGGAGGGACTTCAAGTACTAACATATCAATGATTTCTAAAATATATTTACACAGACGCTTTTTATGATACATCACTATCTTTCAAAGGAGCATAAGATCGTTAGCTTTAATATCACAGGTCACTGGTTCCAAGTAAAAATTATACGTACCTCTTCTACCTTACTTGTCCATCCTAGTAGAGATCATCTTCCTTCAACAAAGGTACCTCAAAATTTAGGCTATTAAACCATCTTTGAGTTGCTTGTAATGTCCTCTCTCAGGGTTCAATATCAAACAAGTTGGCTTTGGTTCTTCTTTGTGACACAAAATATCGTCCTCTTTGTGACACAAAATTTGATTCTTCTTCTTCTCCGTCTTGCAAATAGTCTCCTGCTTCTTAGTCCTTGTTCTCTACTAATTAGGTGCAAAAGATATGTATGATGACCATGAGTGAGTGTCCTTTAAAGTGATCACACTTTCCTTTATATTTATCTGTTCAGGAGGTCGAATAGGTGGCCCTTCGAGGCCCTAGCTGAGTTGTTCCCAAGGAGGGCTGACTTAACAACTTTGGTGGACTTTGACTCAATATAAAAATCCTTTTTCTTTTCTTTACAAAATGTCCAAATGGGACTTGACTCAAATACATTTCTTTTAACTCGTAATAAATTCTTCTATGACACTTTTGACTCTATAAGCATGAAGAACATGCTTTCACCAAGGAATAAAATAATAATAATAAATATATCAATGATAAAAATTACATTTTATTGCATTATGAAGACTGACACTAGTCACATTTTTCAATATAAATATGTTAATTTTAGGTATGTTTTATGCTTAGAGCAATTTATTTCAATTTTCATAGTTAGCTCAATATCTTTTCCAGATTAGCAATCACATTAGCATTAAAGTAAACTGCAGATAGAACATAAACATAAATCGCAAAAGACAAGCCAAGACAAGAGGACACAAGATGTGGCGCTAACCAGGGACAAACCCCAATGTGGGGAAACCCTCGATCGATTCTTCTTATATGTTCTTCAATAGTTCAACAGAGAGAGAGAGAGAGATAATACATTTACAACTGAAATCAACACTTTGACTTATCTAGATGAGAGCATAGATCATCTCTAAGAAGATGATACATGAGATCAGTTGAAGACATGCTGCTTCAACTGCTTCTCCAAGGTGACTCCTTCACCTATGATCATGCTGCATCTCGTCATCATGCCGTGCCTCACCGTGCTGCACCATGTTGCACCTATCATCACAATGCTACATCTCATCATGCTTCATCAATCATGACGGTACCCATCACTGTACTGCATCATGTGCCATTGCTGCACCATGTTGCCATACTGACCTATGTGTTTGCTGCAGCGAGCTAGCTTGCTGTCCCTTGCTTTCTTGTTGTTTCGAGCACGTTTGTTGTCCTGAGCATGCTTGTTGTCCCTAGCATGCTTGCTGTCCTTGGCATGCTAGTTGTACTTGCTGCACTAAGTATCATGCTGTTGTCCCAATGTGTTATACTAGCAACACTATGAACATGCTATATTATACTGTTGTACCTCACCATTGTGCTACCCCTCCTTATGCTATGATACACTTCATCGCTGTACCCATCATGCTGCAACATCCATCAACATGCTGTTGCAACATATATGTTGCTTGCAACATCATGCTGCTTCAATGTATCATCACTGTTTTCTCCATCCAAGTGACTGTACTATTATCAACACAGTCCTAACATATGCTGCCTTGTTGGACATACTTCAACGTATACCCTTCAACACTCTTCTCCATATCATACAAGCCGCTTTTAGACCTTCCTTCCTCCATGGCTGTGATTGGGGCATGCTTGAATAGTCTTCATTTATATCACTTGGAGGACTGCAATTAGGGCAGCGTAGAGCTTCTCCATAACGCTGCGTATAGGGTAGCGTAGGGCTCTCCATAGAGTTGCGTATAGGGCAGCATAGGGCTCTCCATAGAGCTGTGTATAGGGCAGCGTAGGGCTCTCCATAGAGCTATGTATAGGGCAACGTAGGGCTCTCCATAGAGCTATGTATAGGGCAGCGCAGAGCTCTCCAATAGAGCTATGTATAAGGCAGCATGGGGCTCTCCAATAGAGCTGTGTATAGGGTAGCCTAGGGCTTCTCTTTTAGACTAGCAATTAGATCTCTCCTTGCTACATTACGTAGGCTTCCTTCGTTGTGTTAAAATCTCCTCCATGATAGTGTTAGGATCTAGGGCATCCTCTAGGGTAGAGATCTCTCCTCCCACCAAAACCCAAAGACAAATGGAGAGGAAGAGATCACCAAGAGGATGTGTGTCCAAATGACTTTCAAGGCACCTCTATTTATACTAAAACGTTGAGCACAAGTGGGGTTTATTTGGTTGTTGGCTGACGTTGCTGAATTGTCCCATAACACAAATAAATTCATATCTCCATGAATACTTATCGGAATTGGATGATCTTTAGATCAATCCTACACCTCTCGATGAGAGTGATCCAAGAAAAATATCAGTTGTCGTTAATAAGATGACCCACATGGAGTTTGGCCCTAGTCGCCAATTTTAACAAAATATCACTACCACAAATCAAATAAGGTAATCAACACATCACATCACATGAACAATGCACAATAATTTTTTAGGTGGAAAACCTTTCGGGAGAAAAACCACTGAACACTTTTAATATATGTCTTGAAAATTACATCAACAGGAAGCTCCAACTTCCAAGATTCTCCAACAATGATTGGAAGGAGGCTCCAACCCCTTGGTTTTATCAGCTCCAACTGAAGGAATGCTCCAACGCCCCAGTTTTATCAGCTGCTGTTGAACACACACATGAATAGACAAGAGATAAGATAATCGTGTGTTAGTTTTCTATTCAGAATGATATACATTTATAATACATTCTTATGACCCTTGGCTTTGATATACCAAGTGGTCTCTTGGACTCTAATGACCTTTCACATTCCACACCATAACCCTTAGTGGATTAAGTATCCAACATCCCCCTCCCCCTTAATCTGGAGGGGTATGTATGCATCCAAGAAGAGAGATGTAATACAATAATTGCAAGTAATGGTTGGACGTGCTCTTTGAAAGAAGGTATAAGGTGGGAGAACACGAGGTCTTAACTGACAATGGTTCAAGGATGACCACCAACATTGGAACGCTTAGTGCAGTTCCTGGAACTCTACCAAACCTAGCAAGAAGTTGAGGTCTTCTACTAGAGGAAGTGCTCCCTGTTGTTTTGAAAGGGGAGATCATTGGGGTCTCAACTTGGAACATTTAGTGCTGTTCTCAGAACTGTTCCAAATCTAGCAAGAAGCTGAAGTATTTTTCTAGAGGAAGTGTCCTTAATGCTTTGAAGAGGGAGACCATCAACTTGGAAAAGGGTGGTCTTCAACCTGTGAAAGAAAGGGAGAGCCACAACCTCAAAAGGGAGGTCTCGACCTACGATGGTTTAAGGAAGGCCACCAACCAAAAACATGCTTAGGGGCTTCTTTCTCTCTTACTACAACTCTGAATCTGGGTATGGATATCTATGGTTGTAGGCTTAGGAAGCAGGCTCATGTTGTAGTCCAGGCTTGCTTGATTTATCTTTGAAACTTGTAGATGACCATCAATTCCCCCCCTGTCAGATAAAAGGTGAGAAGATGAAGAGATCTCAACTGCAAGACTTTTCAATATTTGAGAACAAATCCTGTGGTATGATTTTAATATCTTCTTGGTTGTTGAAGGCCATTGCTAAGAAGCGATCCATCCAAGGTGAATCTTTGTTCTTGCAAGAGGTTTGTTTTGAAGCATCTGCTTAAAGAATGAGTGTGTTGACCATAGTGTTTACACGGGTGAAGATCAAAACAATGATATTTCACATGGCCAACCTTGTCACAATGTTGGCATTTAACAATCTGTGGCTGCTTTGGAAGAGGAGCAAGATCTGAAACAAGTGAAGATGAGCTGCCATGAAGAAACACAACACTTTAAAATTGGATTGGCTTGGAATAGTCTGGAATATGAAAGGACACATCCTTGTCATATCCAAAACCAGTTCTGTGCTTGTTGCTAACAAACTCTTCCTAAGGTTTGCTGATGGGCTTGGGAAGTGCAGACTGAACTTCTGCATTTACATGCAGATTTGCTCTTGAACTGGGCACGAAATGTGAATCAACCTCAACTTTACTGATTTCATCATTTTTTGGCAGCTGATGGGAGTTAACTTCAAACTCGTAAAGGATTTTTCTGAACAAAAACAAGTTCAAAGTAATATCTATTATGTTGTAACTCATCTCGCTAGAACTGAGATTCGAGTTGTAGAAACTCGATCTTTTCCTGTGCATTTTGTAGACATCTTTGAATGTCAATAAGAGTGGTTATGTTGATTCTTACCATGTCATAAACAATTGATTGTATTAGAGTATTTAGTAACTCTAATGCATTATTAATTTGAACCATTTGGTCAACAAATCAATCTTGACAAATAAAGGTGTCGATTTCCACCAAAAATGCACCCTTCAACAGTATTTATAGACTGACATTATACTTTACGTCATTGATACTTTGATTACACCACCAAACTTGCAAGCATTGTTTACAATCAAAGGAGGCCAACTCACCTTTTGCCACCAGCTTCTATGCCACAAAGTTCAATGTTCAACTTTAAAATTATCAGACCTTACTTCACCTAATAGCGGAATGACCTAACCTTTAGTTAGAAGCAATATGACCCAACATATTTGCACATATAAAGAGAAATTCTTTTCAAAAGAGGCTACATTTAATCTTACCAAATCCCGAAGCTTGAGCTCTTTAGAAGCATCAAAGGAAGGTCACACATATATATTCTACACAAAACCAAAAGAAATCCATCATCAAACCTTTCCCTTTATAACGACACAGATATTGTGAGAAGTCTCTCCAGCTTTTGACGTGACTATTTCAAAACAAGTTGAATGAGAGTCCATGCTTGCACATGTCAATGGTTCTCAAATTTTTCATTTTAGTGACGACGCTCTGAATTCTCAAAACGTTAACACTTATCAAAACTTTACGATTGCAAAATTTGACAAACAAAATGGATGCAATGCAAATTGGGTGAAATTGTTAAAGTGGGAAAGGGCTAAAACAAACAACAATGACACAAAATCAATGCATGCCTTTACAGAAAGAAGATAAATGCATTTGTACTGGTTTAAATTTATTGTTTATGAGACATGTCAATACAAGTAAGCATAGTGACTTATATAAAAATCATGTGATTATTATCCAAAGTGATTAATCCTTTGAGAAGCCACAACCCCTACCCTTCCTCGAGCTGCAAAAAACAAATCCTTCCAAGAACACCAAACTTTCGGTCAAAGTTACATGAAGATAGTCAAGATCTAGAAAGGTTGAAGTATGATATGATGTGATGCTCTTAGGAGCCATGAAGCCTTGCAAAGATCTAGAAGCCCTACTAGCTACCATTAAGATCTCGGTGAAAGAACAAGCATTTGATGTATGAGACAAGTTGAACCCTGTGGTTATGTCTCCCTTGTTGGGAGGGAGTAAGGATCTCCTCCCTGGCTGAGAGGGAGTGATGATGAACACCTTATTCTCCATGTGTCATGCACTAGGCCAGGACTAACAATTGTAAGTTTGGTGAAGGCACTGGTAGGGAGAATGGAGGGTTCGATAAGCATATGGGATCGATACTCCTTGAGGATTGGTAATCTAAAATAGGAGTAGTACGGAGGACCAATACTCTTTGAGGATAAGGGCAAGGTATTGAAGAGTGGTATACATCCTACTCCAATTCGGCAAGCAATTCAATGATTTATGTGATAAGTTATGTGGAAGAGATGTGCGAAGTTCAAAGATTACATTCATGAGAAGACTTACAAATTCCTTAGGCAACTAATCTCAGACATGTGCTTGTTATAATTGTGAATTTCTTGGGCTATATATACGAGCTTTTTATGGCAAAAAACCTGAATTATATATGCAAATTCTCTGTGGTGGAAAATCTGAAATATGTGCGAGTTCCCTATGGAAGATCTATGCGAGTTCCTTGTAGATGATCTAAAGTAAAAGCAAGTCACCTGTGGCATTTGAAATGATATTGATGCAAGTGACTGTGGTTGAGATTGGTGTTATCTTTTGTGGTCATGATGATTTGAAAATTTGGAGGGTATGAGTTGGCATCTTGGAGGTTGGATTCTTGTCTTGGGTCTTGGATTTCTCACTTTGATATGATTCTATAAGAAGAGAAGTTTGTGGGGTTTTCTCCCTTGTGGGGTTTTTCCCTAGCTTGGAGCCTATATCTTTGTGTTCGTTGCTTCTTATGGTCTTCATGTTTTTATTTTGGTAATTGCTTGATGAAAGAAGAAAACATAAGAAATTTAATAAAGAAGCCAACAAATTCACAAGTAATTACCATAATAGAGAAATCAGCCCTAATTCGTAAGCATATTGATTTCTCAACACATCTAGTTCCTTATATTGCTGATCTCAAGTCTCACTAGATTATACACCATCAACAATATTAGTCAATCTATAAGTCTAAGGAATCAACTTCGTGATGTGAAGATGACAAAGAATGATATAGTGACATCATACTTCGTAAGGATTTCTCAATTGAGAGATCAACTCAAAGTTATTGATGAAAATGTAGTTGATAAGGAACTAGTAGTTGTTGCAATCAATGGTCTGCTTGACACTTGGGATTCTTTTGCATCAAGCATTAGTGGAAGAGAAATTACTCCTACTTTTGATAAACTATGGGCTACTTGCACTATGAAGAAGCTAGGCTCATGTCCAAAGTCAAGAGTCCAAATCCAAGTGAAAATTCTCAAGCCCTTGCAGCTCGCTTAGAATAGTAAGGGAAGAGGAAATTTTGGAAGATTTCAAAGAAGAACAAGCAAGAGACCTACTTCAAGATCTGCTCCAAGACTTGATCCACAAAGAATACGTCCTCCTCCCTCTCAAGAAAGAAGGGACTTGTCAATTGTTGAATTTTTTCGTTGCCAGGCATATGGTCACTATCAAAATAGGTGTGCTAAAAGGAATGTTGATTGAAGAAGGAAAGGGAAGCAACACACTTCTGGAACTCATGTCAATGAAACTTCATTCAAGAGGAGGCGTAGGAAGAAAGATTCTAATAATGATGAATATTCCTTTTATTTTTCTTTTACAGGTTTTATTGGAGGTCATGATGAAATTTTGTTGGTAGACAGTGGTGCCTCTAGGCATATGATAGGAAGTCGTGATAATCTCTTTGAATTGGTTGAAAAGATGATAGCTTGAAGGGTCGAGCGAGGAGACATTGGCATGTACGAAGTCTAATTGGAATCAAGAGGTAATGTCTCTATTGATAATATTTTATATGTTCTTGGTTGGAAGAAGAATTTGTTGTCCATTTCATCTCTTGAAGACAAAGGATATAGAATTGCCTTCATGGATGTCCAGGTTCTAGTATGGAAGAAATGCTCCTTTGAATCTGCCAAGGTCATTGGTGTTTGAATAGGAGACCTATATCGTGTCTTTGGTCGCTCAGTTCAAGCCTTGATACATAACACTTTTGATCTTTGTGAACTATGACATTGGAGTCATGCTCATGTTCATTATAAAACTTTGACTAGAATGAAGGATTTTGTTAAAGTTATTTCTGAAATCAAGATTGAACATGATGGAGTTTGTAGAGGATGTGCTCTTGGCAAAATGTCAAAGGACGATGTACTAGCAATGATATTAGATCGAAAGGAAAATCTGTTATCACTTAGAAGTTTTCCTTAGCTGTGGAAGGAAACTCACTGAGGTAAAACTTTGGGATTGAAAGTTGGCCCTTCAATCTGGAGAGGGATTTCTCCTTAACTCTACTACTCAAGGTCATTGCAGTAGTAGGTCAATAATACACTCATTGGTGAGATTTAATTGGTAACACATGGAATTGGTTTGGAAAAGAAAGAAAAGGGACCATTGGGCATGGAGTCTTTGACATAAAAAGATGCTAGCCACAAGTTATATGAACAACTCTAACAAAAGTGGGATAGGTTACAATTTCTTAGACAAATCATTATCAAGGTATGGTAGAAGAGTGTAGAAAAGAAATACCAAAAACAGAGTAGTATGATTTTTGCAAATGATATCTAAGCTTAAAAACACACAAGTAGTTTGAAAAATGTGAATTTGAGCATCTAATAAGAATTCCAATTCATATTGCTTTTTTCAAATACTAAAAATTTAATCATCAGTCTTGACTAAGGAGAAAATAAGCACAGTAGGATAATGAACATGAAACCATTCACATATGAATCTATGGAAATTGCACATGTAACATTGTTTATAGCAAGTATATTAATCTCAAAAGGTATACACGAGGTTTGTCTTTTTGAAAAAATTCTGAAACCTTGTTTTGTATTTTGGAATAACTTTATAGAGAGTTGTTTACAAACCGAAACCATGATTCTAAGAAAAATTAATTACAAACTATTGCTAGGAAATATATCCTATTTGTTATACTAGATCTAATATGCATTTACAAAGATAAATACTTAATGCACTGTCTCTTGACTTCACAGTACATGATAAACTGCTTGTAATAAAAAGTGGAGATGTAGCCAGTAAACCTGCTGAAGAAAAGGAACGAAAACAAGTAACTGATCTTTTGCCATAAAATCTGGTAACCCCCTGTCTTGTGGGTCAGAATCATGTGCAAATATTCATTATTATGCCCGGGATGGCACATCTTCTTAGACCTCTGATCTGATCCTCAAAAATGATATCAACTGTCTAAAAATATCCTCCAGAGAACTTTAACAAAACTGATCCTTTAATCGTTGCCAAAATCTTGCAAAATATGTGGGCGCTGACAAAATAACTGATGGATTTTGTGGGATCAAAACTGTAAAGAATGCTGACAGAATAATTGGCAATATATATCGGGAGGCAATCCTGTAAAGCGCTGCCAAAACAAAGCAAAACTGGCGCTAGAAAAATAATTGTCAGCGCAAAATATAACAAATTAGCGCTGACAAAATAATTGTCAGTGCAGTTCAGAAAATCTCAGTTGAGCTTCTCTGCTGCCCTCAGTAAAAGGTCTACCTCACTAGTTTGATTTGTTTTCACCCTTTTAGTCTTTCTGGCCTTGGGGCCTTGCTTCCTTTGATGTTTTTGCTTCTTAGAATTTGTAGGTTTCTCCTTGTTTATCAGTAAATATGTGAGGAGTGTGTCATCTAGATCAATGACGTAGTTTACTAGAGCTAGGTTTTGCCTCAGTGTAAACTTGAGCTTGAGTTTGTTTATAGGTCTAGTATGAGGCTTTTGAATCGCATAAATTTTAGCCATGCTAGGTTCCTTTTTTCTCTTCCCTTGCACTTTGTCAAATTTACCCTCGCTTGTTTTACTAGGTTCGTCTTTTGCAACCTCGACTGGTTCATCTACAAGAACTTGTTCTGGAGGGTGCAACCTCAGTGTGCTCTGGTTCCTAGGGAGGAGATATGGTTCTCTTTCTCATAGCCCTTTTAGCCTTCCTAGTATAAACTCTTTTCAATGCAGGTACTGGAACATGGGTTTCGGGGTTTAACACCTTCCTCTTACTTCTGGATTGAATGGAAGAGGATTCCCTTGAGGCTTTAACAATTTTAACACAACCCTTATGTTTCCCACGTTTGCTGGTTTCAAGATTAGGGTTACTGTCTCAACAAAACCTCCCTAGAATAAAAAGTGTTCCCATGTTCTATTTATCCTCTTCAAATGATCAACAACCAATATTTTAATCAGGGCTTTATGAAAAACAGAGTGGGAAGGTGACTTTGGCCTATATTGAATCTTAGCAGACATCTTTCTCAAACTCATTAATAAAAAATATGGCATATTCATACGCATTTGCCCATAATTGTGTGTGAGAAACTTAAAATGGTACATACCCATTTTGTGGTAACGCCCTTCGCAGGTGAAATATTTCTTAATAACATTCAAGGTCTCGTGCTAGTCTTTTTTAAGCTAGGACCTCTGCACACCTAACCGTCGGGGTTTATCTGTGTGCTCATCTTTGAGAAAAAATGGAATGTCGATACCTGTCGGGGTTCGGTTCTTAAACGATCGGTCTCCATCGACTCATAGGCTTGTTGCCTCTGAAATTTTGTCGTCTGTGACTTGGAAGGAAATGTCAACGATGCTAACATTTTGTCCATCAAATCCCTCTGCAAAATCTTGAACTACTCCTTTATGATAACCATCACATCTGAAACAAAACTCTTCCCATCTTGCTCGTCGAAATTGTTCTTGGAGGTCCGGAATGGCTTCAAGGATTTTAGGGCCTTCCGACTCTCCTCTGTGCAAATGACCGCCTTTTCCCATTATTGCTAACAATAGGCCAGAAAGTCTGCTTATAATGCTAGAATGATGGCGCTAATCTTTGGAAAGAATATGAAGTGTATGAACCTTTTGTGCTGTGAAGCACTTGATTTTTTGGTTGTTTGGTTTAAATGGTAATGAAATATGCGCCTTATGCTTGAATCATCACATTCATAGCTCACTTGTAACGGATTCATGATGAGTAGACGCTGTAACTTAGGAGAAGATCATATCCACTCTCAACCCAGTACCTCGCACCAATGACTGAATCAAGTCGCTAACGTTTGATTTGTCAGTGCCAATTGCCATTGGATAATAGATTGCACTAATCATTAATATAGAAACACCTTCGTTTTAGTATATGAACCATATCACTGTCATTTGATTTGTCAACGATTCCATTTATTTTGTTTTTGAAACATCATTGACAAAATAATTGTTAGCGTTTTCAAAACTTTTGAAAGAAAAACTTTAAACAACTATTACAAATTCTAGAAGCTTTAATCTCGAATCTCAAATTGTGATAACATAATCTTGGATCTTGTACACTCTCATGTTTCTGGACCTATGTTTGACAAATCCTTGGCTGGTCATTTATACTATGTCACTCTCATTGGTGATTACTTTCGGAAAACATGGATTTATTTCTTAAAATCCAAGGATAAAGTGTTTGAAACGTTTTAAGAATTCAAGGCAAAGGTTGAAAATGCTACAGGAAGAAGAATCAAGACATTAAGATTAGACAATTGAGGAGAATACAAATCTAAGAAGTTCATTGCTTTTTTTAAGGATGTTGGAATTAAGAGGGAGCAGATAGTTCCCTACTATCCTCAACAAAATGGAATTGCCGAAAGGAAGAACAGAAATATTATGGAAGCTGCGAAGCCATGTTTCATGATTAAGAGTTGCCAATGTTTCTATGGGGAGAAGCTTCAAAGACAATTGTATGGTTAAAAATAGATGTCCACGCCGAATCTTGGATTATAAGACTCTTGAAGAAGTCTTCATAGATGAGAAGCCCAATGTTGAACATCTGAGAATTTTTGGTTGTCTTGTTTACGTTCACGTGCCTAAGGAGAAAAGAAAAAAGTTGGATTTTTTCGGGAAGAAGGGAATTTGTTGGCTACAATGAAAAATTCAAAGGCTTTCTGAGTCTATCTACAAGGGAAATGATCAATTGAAACTTGCAGGGACATCATTTTCGATGAGGATGCTGGTTTCAGGAAGTCCAAAGGATCACACTTGGACTCTGATGATGAGATGTAGTTTGCAGGTGGCTCCTAAGAATGTGGAATCAAAACCTAAAGAACTTGAACCTATGGAAGAAGAAGACTCAAATGAGCCACATAAATTTGCTGATTCACCAAGAGTAGTTGTATTTGAGTCTAGAAAGAGACAAGTTTGGCTTGAAAGAACTGTAAAGGAAGTAGAAGGACATGCCACTACTTGTGGCACTTTTAGAGAAAGCAACAGGCCAATGAAGTATATAGGCTATGCAACATTGGTGAGTACGATGATTGAGTCCAAGCCATTCACTTATGAAGAGGCAGTTGAACATCAAGTTTGGGAGGATTCTATGATTGAAGAGTAACAATTCATATTGAAGAATGATGTAAGGGAAATCATGCTAACACATGAAAGAAAATCTGTTGTGTCTTCCAAATGGATCTACAAAATCAAGCATGCAATTGATGGAAGCATTGAAACGTACAAGGCAAGATTTGTGGCCCATTGATTTGTTGAGAAATCTAGGGTATGAAGAAGGTGATTTCTCTTTCAATGATCACTGCTTGTGAATGCTTTTTAGTTCTTTAGATTAGGTTCTTCTCTTTGCTTAGATTATTATAGTGTTTTTCTTCATCAAACAAATACCAAAGCATAAACAATATAGGGACAAGAGACACAGAATGTAGGCGATCAGCTAAGGCCAAAGCCTCTCCAGCTTGAGAGGAAAACCCAAAACAAATTCTTCTTCTTATAGAGACTTTAATTGATGAATACCAAGACCATGACCAAGACCCTTGACACAACAACCTCTCCAAGACCAAGTCACAAGAGTTTTGACTCTTCCTTTCTTGAGTCAACGATGGTCAAACTTCTTGCTTCTCCCTCCTTCTCGACTATCCTTTAGATTTTGGTTTCCTGCAACCCTCGATCTCTTCAGAAGCCCTAGTTACAACACTTGTAATGATGTTGCTTAATTTTTGTTCCTCATTTTCCCTTCGCTTGGATGGAGAAACTTCCTTCTCTAATTTGGCTTGATAAATGCTATATCTTCTCCCTTGATTCGACTTCTAGGATGACCTAGCTAGCTTCGACACTTCTTTGCAGCAAATGTACTCTATTTCCTTCGCACGTGTGAGGTATATTAGCCCAAAACTGATCAGAAATAGTTCGGATAAGATTCTCCTTTTCTTGCTTATTTATTGGCTTCCTTTCTTGTGATCTTTGTAGTTCTAATTCTCCTTTTCTTTCTTGATCGTATGGTGTCTTCAAATGGAGTTTGAGCTGCCCTATATATAGTGTTTTGTCCATAAAAAATAATCCGACTTCAACTTGTACATAGGCCGACATTCTCTTATAGAATCATCTTATTCCCTTTTGTAAGCCGACTTCAAGGAGAGCTTGTGACATGGTCTTGGAGGGTTAATGACTCAAACGATTTCTCTTTTTACAATGTACAATATGCCCAAATGGGTCTTCAAACTTTGACATTGACTCATTAAATTTATGGCATTATGACCAAACCTAAAGGCTCACAATGGGAGCCTTAACTATAAAATAAAATTTCTTGATCATGAAACCCATGAATCAAGCATTACAAAAATAATTCTATTTTCTTCTTTACATCAATTACATAAAATCATAATTACACATGTCATTATGAAGACCAAGCCTAGTTACACTTTTCGACAGGGTTTTCCTACAAAGAGGGAGAAGATTATGAAGACACATTTGCTCCTGTTGCTAGGTATTTTTCTATTAGATCTATCATTGCTCTTGCTTCTATTGCACAATGAAAATTGCATCAAATGGATGTTAAAACTGTTTTTTTGAATGGATTCACTGAAGAAGAATTATATATTGAACAACCTCAAGGCATTGAGATTCATAATAGAGAGGCACATGTTTGTAAATTGAAGAAATCCTTGTATGGGCTTAAGTAGGCTCTTTGTGCATGGTAGTCTCATACTGATACCTATTTGTTGAGTCTTGGCTTCATGAAAAGCGATGTTGATCGCTTTTCCTTCATAAAATCAATGGCTCACCTTCAACTTGTCCTCCATGTTTTAGTATAAATAGAGGTGGCCTTCAAGTCACTTTGATACATACACTCTTGTGATCTCCCTTCATTCTGTTTTGGGTTTGATGAAGAAGAGCATAGAGGGAGTGCTAGCCTAATGATGCCCTAACGCTGCCATGAAGTGCCCTAGACGTGGAAGAAAAAGGGTCTGCTTGAAGATACTACGCTGTCCTAATTTATATTCAATGAAGCAGGCCTTAATTGCATTTTCTGAGATGGCAAGTATAGGGTGCAGGGAGGAGTGCTTCGTATAGGAAGGAAGGCTTAGTATTGGGTGCAGGCAGCATGATCACATGCCACCGCAGGTAGTCAAGGACTTAGGTTAGGGAGCCGCAGTCAAGAAGGCATAGAGCACACGTTCAACATCTCACATGGAAAGGCAGGGTCTGACTGCACCTCGGCTAGGGTATTAGGTGCAGTCATGACTAGAACTCATAAGCATAATATAGATGCAAATCAGATCGATATAATGCCTATGAATCAATGCTCGGATGGACAAGGAAATATAGATTTCGGATGGGGTTACTGCGGTAAGGTCTAAACTTCATGGAGACCTAACCCTTAGTGTGACAGTCTTCGCATTACTTGGATAAGGTATGACAAGTATGCAGTCATGGTATTCCTGCAGAGTACTAGGTACGAGGATGAGCCGTCATGGATTTGTTCTATAGATCACATCTCTGTCTATAAGGAAAAAGCAGTACCAAAGCTCCAACAATCTGATAATGAAGGAATGTAACTCTATTTAATGAGAAGCAGTAATCACTGTCTCAGTGATGATAAAGGATATAAGATACAATCATCATGATGAAGACTTTGTTGACATAATGAAATAACTGTCATAATAGAGATCTCGATGCATCTATGAAAACATATAGATCACAGTGAACATCTCAATGGATCACGTTGACATGGTAAAGAAGCAACAATGAAAATACCAGTGATACTTGAGTAATGGCTTGAATGGTGCAACATAGTGATGATGAAGTGTAGCATGAAAGTGCAACATGAATGGTGCAACAAAGCGCAGCATGGTGCAACATAGTGATGTTGATGAATGGTGCAGCATAGTGCAACATGAGAGTGGTGCAACATAGTGATGAATGGTGCAATACAGTGATGATTGTATGCAATATGATGAGTGCAACATAGTGTAATGAAGTGCAACATGATTGGTGCAACACATTGACGATTGTATGCAGTATGATGAGTGCAACATAGTGTAATGAAGTGCAACACAGTGATGGGTGCAACTCAGTGATGGGTGCAACTTAGTGATGGGTGCATCATGTTGATGGAGTCACCTTGGAGAATCAGTGGAAGCAGTATGCCTTCACCTGAGTTCAGATCAACTACCTCATGTGTTGTCTTCTTAGTGAAGATCTCTGCGCTTATGTTGTCAAGTCAAAATGTTGACTTCTGATGTATATGTGCTATTTCTCTCTCTGCTGAACTATTGAAGAACATAAGAAGAATTGATCAAGGGTTTCCCCACATTGGGGTTTGTCCCTGGCTGGCGCCACATCTTGTGTCCTCTTGTCTTGGCTTGTTTTCTGCAATTTATGTTTATGTTCTATCTGCATTTTACTATCATGCTAAATGTGATTGCTAATCTGGAATTGATGTTGAGCTAATATGGAAAACTGAAGTAAATTTGCTCTCAGCATAGAACATACCTAAAATTAACTACTGCTTCCAACTATTGCAGATCAAACTACTTGATTGATACCCCAAATGAGGTTGCATAGCTCTACCAATATGTAGTGAATCTTTGAGGTTGAATTCCCCTGATGAAGTAGACTTGTCCTGTTTGGGGACGGCTTGGTGGAGGAGGTGTAAATGACTTATTTGACACAAATAAATTTCTTTCTTGACTCAAGAAGCGCAAGAAGGGTGTATTACAAAATGACAAGGACAATGACTCTTGAGACAAACCCTAGAAGCCTACAATAGAGGCTTTGACCTATTAATCATTGACCCAAGCATGAAACCCATGCTTTAATAAGTCAATTTCTTTTAATAATGCAAATTTCTTTTTCTTTCTTTTGACTAGTACAATTATGAAGACTGACACTAGTTACATTCTTCAACAAGGCTCACTACCTGTCAAGAATAAACTGTCAACATATAAAACTAGAATCAAAGGCATACCTTGGACCACTTTGAAGTAGAGGTTTGGATCAACATTGCTTCTTGTGAATCCAAGCTTCACTAGGTAACTATCAATGCGGGCATACCAGGCTCTGGTGGCTTGCTTCAAACCATTTAATTCTCTCTTCAACTTGCAAACATGAGTCTTCTTGTCCTTCCCCTCAAATCACCGAGGCTTAGTGAAATCAAATTCGTTGTTTTTTCCTCAAGTGTCCGAATCCTACGAATTGGATTCGATTCGACCTAATTCGAATCCGATTTTCGGGACATGACGTGTCGTAATGGGACACGCTCGAATCTGGGTAGTGTCCCGAAAACCAGATTCGAATCCGGTGAAAAGGAACCCGCATGCCATTAAAAAGGGCACATTCCTATTTTTCTTTACCATTTTCTCTCATTCCTTTTGCAAATAATGAGCTGTGGGTTTGCTGTTAGAAGTTTGGAGCAAGGAGCCAAGGGTTTGGAGCGCTTTCCAAGGAGATTCAAGCACTAGGTAAGTGCATTTCATCTCTATTTTTTTGCATTTGTATTACAACAATTTGTATACACATTTCTTTTACAAATTTGTGCATGTTTTTTTTTTTTAAATTTTTTAAATTTTTTTTTTATAGTATTCATGGTTCAATCAAGGGCAGTAGGTAGGGGGCAAAGGAAGAGGAAGAATGTCCCCATTGGAGATGCCCCTCCTCCCCCAATATCATTAAAAGGGGCACATTCCTATTTTTCTTTACCATTTTCTCTCATTCCTTTTGCAAATAATGAGCTGTGGGTTTGCTGTTAGAAGTTTGGAGCAAGGAGCCAAGGGTTTGGAGCGCTTTCCAAGGAGATTCAAGCACTAGGTAAGTGCATTTCATCTCTATTTTTTTGCATTTGTATTACAACAATTTGTATACACATTTCTTTTACAAATTTGTGCATGTTTTTATTTTTTATTTTTTTTTTATAGTATTCATGGTTCAATCAAGGGCAGTAGGTAGGGGGCAAAGGAAGAGGAAGAATGTCCCCATTGGAGATGCCCCTCCTCCCCCAATATCATTAGAGTCTGCTACAAGTAATTTTGAGAAATATCCCTTGTGAAAATATGTCACAAGAGAGGATGGGCCAAGCAACAAAGGGAAGGGAGGAGGCAATGTGCATTGGAGATGCAACTTTTGCCACAGTACTTTCACAAGCACATATTTTCGTGTGAAAGGCCATTTGTTGGCTTTACCAGGTTGTGGAGTTGGAGTTTGTGCACAAGTTCCTTTACAAAAGAGGAAAGAAATGGAAAAAGAGTTCACTGCTGGTATGGCAAATGTGGCTGCAAAATCAAGAAAAACCAAGAATGATGATCCCCTTCCATTTTTGAGGAAAGGCGCCACCAAATTTCCATTTTAGAGTTTTATTGGGGGACAAGCAATAAAAAGAAAGGCAATTTCACTTGGTCCAATGGACAAGATTTTTGAAAAAGAGAAACAAGAAGAGCTTGATCTCACCATTGCCTTTTTTTTCTATGAAAACTTCATATCTTTAATGTTGCACGCTCACCTCTATTTATTGAGATGTGTCGAGCTCTAACTCATGGGTCTCCATCATGGTATGTGCCTCCTGGTTCAGAGAAGCTTAGAACCACATTGTTGACGAAGGCAAGAAAAGAGGTGCAAAAAATGCTTGAGCCTATTAAAGCATCATGGCCAACATCTGGGGTTAGTATTGTTTCTGATGGATGGATAGATCCAGCATGACACCCACTCATCAAATTCATGGTTTCTTCCTTGAATGGTCCAATTTTCTTGAAAGTAATGGATACACATGGAGAATACAATGATGCACAATTTATGGGTGAGTTGTTTATTAAATTTATTGAATATGTAGGTGTTATTTCTTGTGTGCAAATCGTTACAGATAATGCACCTGTTTGCAAGGCTGCTGGCATGATTGTGGAAGTTAAATATCCACAAGTGTTTTGGATAGTTTGCATTGTCCATTCATTGAACTTAGCACTGAAATCCATTGCTTCTGATGTGTTTTGGATTGGTAACATTATTGAGGATGCACGACATATCCGTAACTTTGTGCAAAATCATACAAATGCTCAACATATACTTCTTTGTGGAGAATGCCATGAAGAAACACAATCTTTACATCCATTTGGTGAAGGGCCCATCCTTGAATTGCAACAAGGGCAACAATAGAACAGATAGTAATGTATCAGGCAACTGGGGCAAAGATGTCTTCATAATCTTCTCCCTCTTTATGGGAGAAACCTTTAGCCACGAGCCTTGCCTTATATTTCTAAATACTCCCATTAGCTCTATGCTTGATCTTGTATAGCCACTTCAAAGTCATAACAATCTTTCCTTTAGGTCTCGAAACAACATCCCATACATCATTCCTTTCAAACTTGCTCTTTCATTGTTTCTTCAAAAGTGGGAGGTTCAGCCTTTATGATGGAACTCATAGCTACAATGTATCCTTGATATTGACATGGTTTCTTGCTTTTTCTAAAGGTACCTTTGGCAACATGTCTCTTAGCATCCTGTATTGTTTCACAAAGCCAAAGGGTTCTCTTCCTAGTAGGGGGATGACTTGGAGGAGAATCTAAGGGATCTATAGGCTCCATGGGATCATCAACAATATCCTTCTTAGATTTCGACAAAGAAGGACCTTCTAGTAGCTCTATGTCACCATCCTTCTTCTCAACAAGAGGAGGTGGAGGAAGGTCTATTGCTTTTCCAAGGGAAACATCTTCATCGAAAGTTACATCCGCGCTAAAATCGATTTTCCTTTGACCAAACAAATATATTCTAAAAGCTTTGGAATTTTCACAATATCCAACAAACATACCTTTCTTTCTTGTGGCTTCCAACTTGTTCCTCTTGTCCTTCGACACATGAAAGTACACAAGGTAGCCAAATATCCTTAAATGACCAACATCGGGTTTCCCACCTGTAAACACTTCTTTGGGAGTTTTGTCACCTAGGGCTTGATGAGGAACCCTGTTTTGAATATATACCGCTGTATTTGTGGCTTCTCCTTGAAGGAACTTTGACAACTTTTGATCATGCAACATGGTTCAAGAAGCTTCCATGATAGACTTGTTCTTTCTTTCAACCATACCATTTTGCTCAGGATTATATGGTACAATAGTCTCTTTGTTGATTCCAGTCTCCTTGCAAAAGTCAACGAACTCATTTGAGGTATATTCTCCACCATTGTTGGACTTGCAAACTTTGATTCTCTTCCCTGTTTGATTCTCTATCAACGCCTTGAAGTCTTTAAACATGTCAAATGCTTCGTCCTTATGCTTCAAATAGAATATTCATGTTTTCTTGGAGAAGTCATCATTAAAGATTATATAATAGAGGTATCCACCAAGGGAGTGCACAAGCATGGATCGACATAGGTTAGAGTGGATGAGCTGTAGAATATCATTAGTCCTGTATTTGTTGGAGGGAAATGGTCCCTTTGTCTTCTTTTCACTGGCACACACCAAACATACACTGTCATTACTAGATTGAACATCAGGCATCCTAGAAACCAACTTTCTTACTTTACGCGAGGCTTCATAATGTAGATGTGCCAACCTTCTGTGCCATAGCTCACTTTGATGATTGATATGATGGACCATAGCTCATAGTGGTCTTTCATTGACTCTATAGAGTCCTTCAATGCTACATCCCAAGGTGAAAGCATCCCTAATGTGAGACTCCATAAGCCAGGTGAGGACCTTTCCTCTTATGAAGGCTACTCTCATCCCTTTATCATCCAAGGCAGATATAGATACTAGGTTCTTCTTTTGTCTTGGAACATACATAACATCATGAAGAAGAGCTGATTCCCCATAGTCCAAATGAAATTTGACAGAACCAAAATCCCTTACAGGATGAGTAGAGTTGTCCCTAAGGATGATACTTACATTGGTCTCTGTAAAGTTTTGTAGATGTTCTATGCTAAGAGCAATTTCACTTTTCTCACAGCAATCATACAAGTAGTTAAGCAAAATGCAGATAGAACATATAAGCAGATCTTACAGAAGACAAATCAGAAACAGGAAAAATGTGTGAGTTCGTTTCAGCGGTCAACAGGATGCTTCAACCAACAAAGTCTCCTTTGGTCAGCCAGCCCGGCATGTGTCACAACAACCCTCCAACCAGTGGATGAGTCAACCCAAGTCAATTCTACAAAAGTCAACGCTGTCATGAAAAGTCAACGCAGGGGCAACAAGCTAAAAGTTAACGCAACAGCAAAAGGGTCAACCCTTTGACCTCGATTTTTGTGCCAGGTAGTACGGCCTTCAAAAATCGAACCTTCCACAAGTTTTCAGCTTGATTGGGCCAAGCATTGACCAAAGTCAACACTGGTCAAACTTCTGCGAAACCCTAGCAGCAGAAAATCGTACTACAGCTTAGCCGTACGGTCCGTCCTCTTCGTCCTTCCCACGTGTGGCTGAAATCCGTCCTCTAGGTAACTCGTACTCTTTGGGATGAGAGAGGAAGATGTGAGTGTGTTGTGATGAAATTCTCTCCAACTTTTCCTGTATTTATATCCATCAATGAGGG